>WNWK01043296.1:0-15571 GCA_009830355.1 Cherax destructor
CTGGCAAAACTCATTTTTCAGCTAAAATACTTAGATTTTCACACTTTTAAATAGAATTTCTACTGCAATTGAAATTTATGGGAAAAGTAAGCAAAATTTTATGATTTTCTTTTAGGAAGCCATAGGTATATTTTATCTAGAAAACTAGTTTTTTAGAAAATCCCTGAAAATGCCTTAAATCGTCCAAAAAAAAGCAATAAAATCAAGTTTTATAGCATTTTTTAAAAAAATTTTTAATTATTTACATATTTTTTTAAAAAAACCCATTAAAAATCTATAAAAATCAATATTTTTATAGGGAAAATTTTTTAATTTTTTTCGAAAAATACATGAAACATTAAAAAGCTCAGAAAAATGTGCTAAAATCGTATTTTTTGCATTTTCGACGTTTTAAAAGCGGTTTGAGTGCTTTTCTGGCAAAACTCATTTTTTAGCTAAAATACTTAGATTTTCCCCTTTTAAATAAATTTCTACTGCAATTGAAATTTATGGGAAAAGTAAGCAAAATTTTTTGATTTTCTTTTATGAAAACCCTTAAAAAGGGATATTTTTTTCTAATAAAATAGTTTTTTAGAAAATCCTTAAAAAAGCCTTAAATCGTCAAAAATGCAATAAAATCAAGTTTTTTAACATTTTTTTTAAAATTTATTAATTATTTACATATTTTTAAAAAACCCATTAAAAATCTATAAAAATCAATATTTTTATGGGGGTATTTTTATATTATTTTTGAAATATACATGAAACATTAAAAAGCTCAGAAAAATGTGCTAAAATCGTATTTTATTGCATATTTCGACGTTTTAAAAGCGGTTTTAAATGATTTTTCTGGCAAAACTCATTTTTTTAGCTAAAATACTTAGATTTTCACACTTTTAAATAAAAATTTCTCCCCAAATTTTTTATGGGAAAAATAAGCAAAAATTTTTTGATTTTCTTTTTGGGGAAGCTTACTCATAGGTATATTTTATCTAAAAAAATAGTTTTTTAGAAAATCCCTTGAAAATACCTTAAATCGTCAAAAAAGAATAAAATCAAGTTTTATAGCATTTTTTAATATTTATTAATTATTTACATATTTTTAAAAAATCCCATTAAAAATCTATAAAAATCAATATTTTTTTTAAAATTTCCTATTATTTTTGAAATATACATGAAACATTAAAAACTCAGAAAAATGTGCTAAAAACGTATTTTATTGCATATTTCGACGTTTTTGAGCCCCTTTGAGTGATTTTCTGGCAAAACTCATTTTTTAGCTAAAATACTTAGATTTTCCCCTTTTAAATAAATTTTCTGCAATTGAAATTTATGGGAAAATAAGCAAAATTTTATGATTTTCTTTTGAGAAAACTTATAAAAGGTATATTTTATCCCAATAAAATAGTTTTTTAGAAAATCTTAAAAAACCAAATCGTCAAAAATGCAATAAAATCAAGGTTTTTTAACATTTTTTAATTTTATTAATCATTTACATATTTTTAAAAACCCCTTAAAAATCTATAAAAATCAATATTTTTATAGAATATTTCATATTATTTTCGAAAAAAACATGAAATATTAAAAAGCTCAGAAAAAAGTGCTAAAATCGCATTTTATGGCATATTTTGACGTTTTAAACGGGTTTTATGCTTTTCTGACAAAACTCGTTTTTAGATAAAATACTTAGATTTTCACACTTTTAAATCAATTTCTATTGCAATTGAAATTTATTTGGGGGAAAATAAGCAAAATTTTTTGATTTTCTTTTAGGAAGCTTACTTATAGGTATATTTTATCTAAAAAAAAAGTTTTCACAAAATCCCCGAAAATCCTTAAATCGTCAAAAAAAGCAATAAAATCAAGTTTTATAGCATTTTTGAATTTATTAATTATTTTCATATTTTAAAAAAACCCATTTAAAATCTATAAAAATCAATATTTTTTTTAGAATATTTCATATTATTTTCGAAATATACATAAACATTAAAAACTCAGAAAAATGTGCTAAAATCGTATTTTGTGCATATTTCGACGTTTTAGAGCGGGTTTTAGTGATTTTCTGGCAAAAATTATTTTTTAGCTAAAATACTTAGATTTTTTACACTTTTAAATAGAATTTCTACTGCAATTGAAATTTATGGGAAAAGTAAGCAAAATTTTATGATTTTCTTTTGAGAAGCTTACTCATAGGTTTTTTTATCAAAAAAAAGTTTTCAGAAAATCCTTAAAAAACCCTTTAAAACGTCAAAAAATTCAATAAAATCCCAAATTTTATAGCATTTTTGAATATTTTTTAATTATTTACATATTTTTAAAAAATCCCATTAAAAATCTATAAAAATCAATATTTTTATAGAATATTTCAATTTTTTTCGAAAAAAAATGAAACAAAAGCTCAAAAAAGTGCTAAAATCGTATTTTATTGCATATTTCGACGTTTTAAAAAGCGGTTTGAGAGATTTTCTGGCAAAACTCATTTTTCGCCAAAATACTTAGATTTTCACACTTTTTAAAAAAATTTCTACTGCAATTGAAATTTATGGGAAAAGTAAGAAAATTTTATGATTTTCTTTTTAGAAAACTCATAGGTATATTTTATATAAAAAATAGTTTTTCAGAAAATCCTTGAAAATCCTTAAATCGTCAAAAATGCAATAAAAACAAGTTTTATAGCATATTTGAATATTTATTAATTATTTACATATTTTTAAAAAAACCCATTAAAAATCTATAAAAATCAATATTTTTTTAGAATATTTTATATTATTTTCGAAAAATACATGAAACATTAAAAAACTCAGAAAAAAAGTGCTAAAATCGTATTTTATTGCATATTTCGACGTTTTTGAGCGGTTTGAGGTTTTCTTCAAAAACCCTTTTTTAGCTAAAATACTTAGATTTTTACACCCTTTTTAAAAAAATTTCTACTAATTGAAATTTATGGGAAAAGTAAGCAAAAATTTTTTGATTTTCTTTTAGGAAGCTTACTTAAAGGTATATTTTATCTAGAAAACTAGTTTTTCAGAAAACCCTTGGGAAAAACCTTAAATCGTCAAAAAAAAGCAATAAAATCAAGTTTTATAGCATTTTTTAAAAATTTTTTAATTATTTAATTTTTTTTAAAAAAAACCCATTAAAAATCTATAAAAATCAATATTTTTATAAATATTTCATATTATTTTCGAAAAAAACATGAAACATTAAAAAAATTTGAAAAAAAATTTAAAAAATCGTATTTTTTTTTGCATATTTCGGGCGTTTTAGAGCGGTGTGAGGTTTTTTTGGAAAACTCATTTTTTATTTAAAAAACTTAGATTTTCACCTTTTTTAAAAGAATTTCTACTGCAATTGAAATTTATGGGAAAAGAAACAAAATTTTATGATTTTCTTTTTTGAAGCTTACTTAAAGGTTTTATTTTATCTAATAAAATAGTTTTCAGAAAATCCTTTAAAAAGCCTTAAAACGTCCAAAAAAAGCAATAAAATTAAGTTTTTTTAGCATTTTTTAATATTTATTAATTATTTACATATTTTTAAAAAATCCCATTAAAAATCTATAAAAATCAATATTTTTTTAGAATATTTTATATTATTTTCGAAATATACATGAAACAAAAAAACTCAGAAAAAAGTGCTAAAATCGTATTTTATTGCATATTTCGACGTTTTTGAGCGGTTTGAGGATTTTCTGGCAAAATTTATTTTTTAGCTAAAATACTTAGATTTTCCCACTTTTAAATAGAATTTTACTGCAATTGAAATTTATGGGAAAAGTAAGCAAAATTTTATGATTTTCTTTTTAAGCTTACTCATAGGTATATTTTATCTAAAAATATTTTTCAAAAACCCTTTAAAATGCCTTTTAAAAGTCCCAAAAAAAGCAATAAAATCAAGTTTTATAGCATTTTTGAATATTTATTAATTATTTACATATTTTTAAAAAATCCCATTAAAAATCTATAAAATAATATTTTTATAGAATATTTCATATTATTTTCAAAAAAATACATGAAACATTAAAAAACTCAGAAAAATTTCTAAAATCGTATTTTTTTTGCATATTTCGACGTTTTAGAGCGGTTTGGGTTTTTTGGCAAACTCATTTTTCAGCTAAAAAACTTAGATTTTCACACTTTTTAAAAAGAATTTCTACTGCAATTGAAATTTATGGGAAAAATAAGGGAAAATTTTATGATTTTCTTTTTAGGGAAACCTTTTCTTATAGGTATATTTTTTTCTAAAAAATAGTTTTTTAGAAAATCCTTGAAAATGCCTTTTTAAAAAGTCAAAAAAAGCAATAAAAAACAAGTTTTAGCATTTTTAAAATTTATTAATTATTTTTCATATTTTTAAAAAAATCCCATTAAAAATCTATAAAAATAATATTTTTTTTGAATATTTCATATTATTTTTTAAAATCATGAAACATTAAAAAAAAAAGAAAAAAGTGCTAAAATCGTATTTTTTTGCATATTTCCGACGTTTTAGAGCGGTTTGAGGCTTTTCTGGCAAAACTCATTTTTAGCCAAAATACTTAGATTTTCCCCTTTTAAAAAAAAATTTTTACCGAATTGAAATTTATGGGAAAAATAAGCAAAAATTTTTTGATTTTCTTTTAGGGCTTACTTATAGGTATATTTTATTAAAAAATAGTTTTTTAGAAAACCTTTAAAAAAGCCTTAAATTCCGTCCCAAAAAAGCAATAAAAACAAGTTTTATAGCAATTTTTTTAAAATTTATTTAATTTTTTTTAAAAAAAACCCATTAAAAATCTATAAAAATCAATATTTTTATTGAATATTTTATATTATTTTCGAAAAAAACATGAAACAAATTAAAAAACTCAGGGAAAAAATTTAAAAAAACGTATTTTATTGATATTTCGACGTTTTAGAGCGGTTTGAGTGCTTTTCTGGGAAAACTCATTTTTTAGCTAAAAAAACTTAAGGGTTTTCACACCCTTTTTTAAATTTCTACTGCAATTGAAATTTATGGGAAAAGTAAGCAAAATTTTATGATTTTCTTTTGGAAGCTTTCTTATAGGTATATTTTATTAAAAAATAGTTTTTCAGAAAATCCTTGAAAATGCCTTAAATCGTCAAAAAAAGCAATAAAAACAAGTTTTATAATTTTTTAATATTTATTAATTATTTACATATTTTTAAAAAAACCCATTAAAAAACTATAAAAATCAATATTTTTTTAGAATATTTTATATTATTTTCGAAAAAAACATAAAAAATTAAAAAACTCAAAAAAAGTGCTAAAATCGATTTTATTGGGATATTTTCGACGTTTTGAAAAAGGGGTTTTATGCTTTTCCCCAAAAATTCTTTTTAGCTAAAATACTTAGATTTTTACCTTTTTTAAAAAAATTTCTATTTCAATTGAAATTTATGGGAAAAGTGCAAATTTTTTGATTTTCTTTTAAGGGAAACTTTCTTATAGGTATATTTTATCTAAAAAAATAGTTTTTCAGAAAATCCTTTAAAATGCCTTTTTAAAACGTCAAAAAAAGCAATAAAATCAAGTTTTATAGCATTTTTTAATATTTATTAATTTTTTTACATATTTTTAAAAAATCCCATTAAAAAACTATAAAAATCAATATTTTTTTAGAATATTTCATATTATTTTCGGAAAAAAACATAAAAATTAAAAAACTCAAAAAAAAGTGCTAAACGCATTTTATGGCATATTTCGGGCGTTTTAGAGCGGTTTTGTTTTTTGAAAAAACTCGTTTTTTTGTAAAATACTTGATTTTCACACTTTTAAATCAATTTCTATTGCAATTGAAATTTATGGGAAAAGTAAACAAAAATTTTTTGATTTTCTTTTAAGGGAAACTTACTTATAGGGATATTTTTTTCTAAAAAAAAAGTTTTCAAAAATCCTTGAAAAAAGCCTTAAATCGTTTAAAAAAAGCAAAAAAAATCAAGTTTTATAGCATTTTGAATATTTTTTATTTACATATTTTTTAAAAAACCCATTTTAAAAACTATAAAAATCAATATTTTTATAGAATATTTTTATATTATTTTCGAAAAATACATGAAAATTAAAAAGCTCAGAAAAAAGTGCTAAAATTAATTTTTTTTGGGATATTTTCGGGCGTTTTAGAGCGGTTTGATGTTTTCTGGCAAAACTCTTTTTTAAAAAACTTTGATTTTTTACACTTTTTAAAAAATTTCTATTTCAATTGAAATTTATGGGAAAAAAGCAAAATTTTATGATTTTCTTTTAGGGAAACTTACTTATAAGGGATATTTTATCTAAAAAAAAAGTTTTTTAAAAATCCTTTAAAATGCCTTAAAAGTCAAAAATGCAATAAAATCAAGTTTTATAGCATTTTTGAATATTTATTAATTATTTACATATTTTTTAAAAAAACCCATTTAAAAAACTATAAAAATCAATATTTTTTTAGAATATTTCAAATTTTTTTCGAAAATACAGAAACTTAAAAACTCAGAAAAAGTGCCAAAATCGATTTTTTTTGGGGATTTTTTCGACGTTTTAAAAGCGGTTTGGGTGATTTTCTGGCAAAACTCGTTTTTAGCTAAAATACTTAGATTTCCCCACTTTTAAATAAATTTCTACTGCAATTGGGAAAATTTTTGGGGAAAAATAAGAAAATTTTTGGGTTTTCTTTGGAAGTTTTCTTAAAGGTATATTTTTTCTAAAAAATAGTTTTTCAGAAAATCCTTGAAAATTTTTTAAATGCCAAAAAAAGCAATAAAATCAAGTTTTATAGCTTTTTTAATATTTATTAATTATTTCATATTTTTAAAAAAACCCATTAAAAATCTATAAAAATCAATATTTTTATAGAATATTTCATATTTTTTCGAAAAATACATGAAACTTTAAAAAATCAGAAAAAAGTGCTAAAAACGCATTTTTTTGGATATTTTGACGTTTGAAACGGTTTGAGGGTTTTCGCAAAAATCTTTTTTAAAATACTTAGATTTTCACACTTTTAAAAGAATTTTCTGCAATTGAAATTTATGGGAAAAGTAAGCAAAATTTTATGTTTTTTTTTTGGAAGTTTTCTTAAAGGTATATTTTATCTAAAAAATAGTTTTTCAGAAAATCCTTGAAAATGCCTTTAAAACGTCAAAAAAAGCAATAAAATCAAGTTTTATAGCTTTTTTTTAATATTTATTAATTATTTACATATTTTTAAAAAAACCCATTAAAAAACTATAAAAATCAATATTTTTATAGAATATTTCATATTATTTTCGAAAAATAATGAAACATTAAAAAGCTCAGAAAAAAGTGCTAAAATCGATTTTTTTGGGATATTTCGACGTTTTTTTAAAAAATTTGATGATTTTCTACCAAAACTTTTTAGCCAAAAAACTTAGATTTTCACACTTTTAAATGAATTTCTTTTCAATTGAAATTTATGGGAAAAATGAAAATTTTATGATTTTCTTTGAGAAGCTACCATAGGTATTTTTATTAAAAAAATAGTTTTTCAGAAAAAACCTTAAAACCCTTTAAAACGTCAAAAAAAGCAATAAAACAAGTTTTATAGCATTTTTGAATATTATTATTTTTTACATATTTTTAAAAAAACCCATTAAAAATCTATAAAAATCAATATTTTTATAGAATATTTTATATTATTTTCGAAAATAATGAAACATTAAAAAAACTCAGAAAAAAAGTGCTAAAAACGATTTTTTTTGGGATATTTCGAGTTTTTTGAGCGGTTTATGTTTTTCAAAACTCTTTTTTTGGGGAAAAAACTTAGATTTTTTACACTTTTTAAAAAAATTTCTATTTCAATTGAAATTTATGGGGAAAAATAAGCAAAAATTTTTTGATTTTCTTTGGAAGCTTACTTATAGGTATATTTTATTAAAAAAATAGTTTTTTTAGAAAATCCTTGAAAATCCTTAAATTGTCAAAAAAAGCAAAAAAACCCAAATTTTTTAGCAAATTTTAATATTTATTAATTATTTAATTTTTAAAAAATCCCCTTTCTATAAAAATCCCAAAATTTTTATAGAATATTTTTTTTTTTTTCGAAAAAATACAAAACATTAAAAAACTCAAAAAATGTGCTAAAATCGATTTTATTGGGATATTTCGACGTTTTAGAAAAAGGGTTTTATGCTTTTCTGGCAAAACTCTTTTTAGCTAAAATACTTAGATTTTTTACACTTTTAAATTAAATTTTATTTCAATTGGGTTTAGGGAAAAGTAAAAACAAAATTTTATGATTTTCAAGGGAAACTTACTTATAGGTATATTTTTTTCTAAAAAATAGTTTTTCAGAAAACCTTTTAAAATGCCTTAAATCGTCAAAAAAAGCAATAAAACTTTTATAGCATTTTTGAATATTTATTAATTTTTTTACATATTTTTAAAAAAACCCATTTAAAAAACTATAAAAATCAATATTTTATAGAATATTTCATATTATTTTGAAAAATACATAAAAATTAAAAAATCAAAAAAAAGTGCTAAAAACCCTTTTTTGGCATATTTTAAGTTTTTGAGCGGTTTGATGTTTTTCTGACAAAAGTTTTTTTGTAAAATACTTAGATTTTCACACTTTTTTAAAACCAATTTCTATTGCAATTGAAAAATTTTTGGGAAAAGAAGCAAAATTTTTTTGATTTTCTTTTAAGGGAAACTTACTTATAGGTATATTTTATCTAAAAAAAAAAAGTTTTCAAAAATCCTTGAAAATCCTTAAATCGTCAAAAAAAAGCAATAAAAACAAGTTTTATGGGATTTTTGAATATTTATTAATTTTTTTACATATTTTTTAAAAAAACCCCTTTTTAAAACTATAAAAAACAATATTTTTATAGAATATTTCATATTATTTTCGAAAAATACAAAAAATTAAAAAACTCAGAAAAAAGTGCTAAAATCTATTTATTGGGATATTTGACGTTTTAGAATTTGATGTTTTCTGGCAAAACTCTTTTTAGTAAAATACTTAGATTTTCACACTTTTAAATAAAATTTTTTTGCAATTGAAATTTATTTGGGGAAAAATAAGCAAAATTTTATGATTTTCTTTTAGGGAAACTTACTTATAGGTATATTTTATCTAAAAAAAAGTTTTTTTGGAAAAACCTTTAAAAAGCCTTAAATCGTCAAAAATGCAATAAAACGTTTTTTAGCATATTTGAATATTTATTAATTATTTACATATTTTTAAAAAAAACCCCTTTTTAAAAACTATAAAAAACAATATTTTTATAGAATATTTCATATTATTTTCGAAATATACATGAAACATTTGGGTTTGGAAAAAAGTGCTAAAATCCCTATTTTATTGCATATTTCGACGTTTTTGAGCGGGTTTTGGGGATTTTCTGGCAAAACTCATTTTTTTAGCTAAAATACTTAGATTTTCACACTTTTTAAAAAGAATTTTCTGCAATTGAAATTTATGGGGAAAAATAAGCAAAATTTTATGATTTTTCTTTTGGAACTTACTCATAGGTATATTTTACCCAAAAAAAAAGTTTTTTAGAAAATCCTTAAAATCCTTAAATCGTCAAAAAAACAATAAAATCCCAAATTTTATAGCATTTTGAATATTTATTAATTATTTACAATTTTTTTTAAAAAACCCCTTTTAAAAACTATAAAAATCAATATTTTTATAGAATATTTCATATTATTTTCGAAAAATAATGAAACATTAAAAAACTCAGAAAAAAGTGCTAAAATCGATTTTTTTTTGGGATATTTCGACGTTTTAGAGCGGTTTGATGATTTTCTGGCAAAACTCTTTTTTTTCTAAAATACTTTGGGTTTTTACACTTTTAAATGAATTTCTATTTCAATTGAAATTTATGGGAAAAGTAAGCAAAATTTTATGATTTTCTTTTAAAACTTACCATAGGTATATTTTTTTAAAAAAAAAGTTTTTTAGAAAATCCTTGAAAATGCCCAAAAAACGTCAAAAAAGCAATAAAACAATTTTTAGCATTTTTGAATATTTATTAATTATTTAAAATTTTTAAAAAATCCCATTAAAAATCTATAAAAATCAATATTTTTTTAGAATTTTATATTATTTTCGAAAAAAAATGAAACATTAAAAAGCCCCAGAAAAAAGTGCTAAAATCGATTTTTTTTGGGATATTTCGACGTTTTAAAAGCGGTTTTTATGTTTTTTTGGCAAAAATCTTTTTAGCTAAAATACTTAGATTTTCACACTTTTTAAAAAAATTTCTATTTCAATTGAAATTTATGGGAAAAATAAGCAAAAAATTTTTGATTTTCTTTTAGGGCTTACTTATAGGGATATTTTTTAAAAAAAAAAGTTTTTTTAGAAAATCCTTGAAAATGCCTTAAATCGTCAAAAAATGCAATAAAAACAAGTTTTATAGCATTTTTGAATATTTATTAATTATTTACATATTTTTAAAAAAACCCATTAAAAAACTATAAAAATCAATATTTTTATAGAATATTTTATATTTTTCGAAAAAAACATAAAAAATTAAAAAAACTCAAAAAAAAGTGTTTAAAAACGATTTTATTGGGATATTTCGGGCGTTTTAAAGCGGTTTGATGCTTTTCACAAAACTCTTTTTTTTCTAAAATACTTGATTTTCACACTTTTTAAAAAAATTTCTATTTCAATTTAAATTTATGGGGAAATAACAAAATTTTATGATTTTCTTTTTGGGAAACTTACTTATAGGTATATTTTATCTAAAAAAGTTTTTTAGAAAATCCTTTAAAATGCCTTTTAAAACGTCAAAAAAAGCAAAAAATCAAGTTTTATAGCATTTTTTTAATAATTTTTTAATTTTTTTTATATTTTTTAAAAAAACCCCTTAAAAATCTATAAAAAACAATATTTTATAGAATATTTCATATTATTTTCGAAAAAAACATAAAAATTAAAAAACTTTAAAAAAATTGGTAAAATCGCATTTTATGGCATATTTCCCACGTTTTAAGGGGGTTTGATGCTTTTTTGACAAAAAATCGTTTTTTTGTAAAATACTTAGATTTTCACACTTTTAAATCAATTTCTATTCAATTAAAATTTATGGGAAAAATAAGCAAAAATTTTTTGATTTTCTTTTAAGGGAAACTTACTTATAGGTATATTTTATCTAAAAAAAAAGTTTTTTAAAAAATCCTTTAAAAAAATTTTAAATTTTTTTAAAAAAAGCAATAAAATCAAGTTTTATAACATTTTTGAATATTTATTAATTTTTTTACATATTTTTTAAAAAAACCCCTTTAAAAAACTATAAAAAAACAATATTTTTATAGAATATTTCATATTATTTTCGAAAAATACATGAAAATTAAAAAGTCAGAAAAATTTCTAAAAAACATTTTAAAGGGATATTTCGACGTTTTAGAAAAAGGGTTTTATGTTTTCTGGCAAAACTCTTTTTAGTAAAATACTTAGATTTTCACACTTTTAAATGAATTTCTATTTCAATTGAAATTTATGGGGAAAAATAAGCAAAAATTTTTTGATTTTCTTTTGGGAAACTTACTTATAGGAAATTTTTCTAAAAAAAAGTTTTTTAAAAATCCTTGAAAATGTTTTTAAAACGTCAAAAAAGCAAAGGATTTTTTAGCATTTTTGAATATTTATTAATTATTTACATATTTTTTTAAAAAATTCCCCTTTAAAAAACTATAAAAAACAATTTTTTTTATAGAATATTTCATATTATTTTCGAAAATAATGAAACATTAAAAAACTCAGAAAAAAGTGCTAAAATCGATTTTAAAGGGATATTTCGGGCGTTTTAGAGGGTTTTTATGATTTTCTGGCAAAACTCTTTTTTTTCTAAAATACCTTTGATTTTCACACTTTTAAATAAAATTTTTACGAATTTAAATTTATGGGAAAAGTAAAAATTTTATGATTTTTTTTTGGAAGCTTCTTATAGGTATATTTTATCTAAAAAATAGTTTTTTAGAAAATCCTTGAAAATTTTAAAACGCAAAAAAGGGAATAAAAACAAGTTTTTTTAGATTTTTAATATTTATTAATTATTTACATATTTTTAAAAAAACCCATTAAAAATCTATAAAAATAATATTTTTATAGAATATTTCATATTATTTTCGAAAAATAATGAAACATTAAAAAACTCAGAAAAATGTGCTAAAATCGATTTTATTGGGATATTTCGACGTTTTAGAAACGGGTTTTAGGGTTTTCTGGCAAAACTTTTTTAAACTAAAATACCGATTTTCACACTTTTAAATAAAATTTTTATTTCAATTGTTTTTATGGGAAAAATAAAAAAATTTTATGATTTTCTTTTAGGAAGCATTTTAAAAGGGATATTTTATCTAAAAAATAGTTTTTCAGAAAATCCTTAAATCCCCAAAATTTTTTTAAAAAGGGAAAAAATCAAGTTTTATAGCATTTTTTAATATTTATTAATTATTTACATATTTTTAAAAAAAACCCATTAAAAACTATAAAAAAAAAAAAATTTTTTTTAGAATATTTCATATTATTTTCGAAATATACATGAAACATTAAAAACTCAGAAAAATGGAAAAACGTATTTTTTTTGCATATTTCACGTTTTAGAGCGGGTTTTAGTGATTTTCTGGCAAAACTAATTTTTTTCACCAAAAAAACTTAGGGTTTTCACACTTTTTTAAAAAAATTTCTACTGCAATTGAAATTTATGGGAAAAAAATAAGCCAAAAATTTTTTGATTTTCTTTTAGGAAGTTTTCTTAAAGGTATATTTTATCTAAAAAATAGTTTTTCAAAAATTTCCTTTAAAATGCCTTAAAAGTCAAAAAAAAGCAAAAAATCAAGTTTTTTAGCATTTTTGAATATTTATTAATTTTTTACATATTTTTAAAAAAACCCATTAAAAATCTTAAAAAACAATATTTTTATAGAATATTTCATATTATTTTCGAAATATACATGAAACATTAAAAAGCTCAGAAAAAATTTCCAAAAAACGTATTTTATTGCATATTTCGACGTTTAGAGGGGGTTTGAGGATTTTCCAAAACTCATTTTTCAGCTAAAATACTTAGATTTTCACACTTTTAAATAGAATTTCTACTGAATTTAAATTTTGGGGGAAAAATAAGCAAAATTTTATGATTTTCTTTTTGGAAGTTTTCTCATAGGTATTTTTTATCTAAAAAAATAGTTTTTCAAAAATCCCGAAAATGCCTTAAAAGTCAAAAAATGCAATAAAATCAAATTTTATGGGATTTTTGAATTTTATTAATTATTTACATATTTTTAAAAATCCCATTAAAAATCTATAAAAAAAATATTTTTATAGAATTTTCATATTATTTTGAAATATACATGAAACATTAAAAAACTCAAAAATTTCTAAAATCGTATTTTTTTTTGCATATTTCGACGTTTTAAAAGCGGTTTGGGTTTTCTGGCAAAACTCATTTTTTAGCTAAAAAAACTTAGATTTTCCACCCTTTTTAAAAAAATTTTTACTGCAATTAAAAATTTTTGGGAAAAGTGAAAATTTTATGATTTTTTTTTTGGAAACTTTTCTTATAGGTATATTTTATCTAAAAAATAGTTTTTCAGAAAATCCTTAAAAATTTTTTAAAACGTCAAAAAAAGCAATAAAAACAAGTTTTTTTAGCATTTTTAAAATTTATTAATTATTTACATATTTTTAAAAAAACCCCTTAAAAATCTATAAAAATAATATTTTTATAGAATATTTCATATTATTTTTGAAAAAACCCTGAAACATTAAAAAGCTCAGAAAAATGTGCTAAAATCGTATTTTTTGCAATTTTGACGTTTTAGAGCGGTTTGAGTGCTTTTTCAAAAACTCATTTTTTAGCTAAAATACTTAGATTTTCACACTTTTAAATAGAATTTTACTGCAATTGAAAATTTTTGGGAAAAGTAAACAAAATTTTATGATTTTCTTTTAGGGAAACCATTTTTAAAAGGGATTTTATCTAAAAAATGGGTTTTTTAGAAAATCCTTTAAAATGCCTTAAAACGTCAAAAAAAGCAAAAAATCAAGTTTTATAGCATTTTTAAAATTTATTAATTATTTACATATTTTTTAAAAAAACCCATTAAAAATCTATAAAAATCAATATTTTTATAGAATATTTCCCTAATTTTTTTCGAAAAATACATGAAACATTAAAAAGCTCAGAAAAGGTAAAATCGTATTTTTTTTGCATATTTCGACGTTTTAGAGCGGTTTGAGGTTTTTTGGCAAAACTCATTTTCCTTTTAAAAAACTTAGATTTTCACACTTTTTAAAAAGAATTTCTACTGCAATTTAAATTTATGGGGAAAAAAAAAAAAGCAAAATTTTTGATTTTCTTTTAGAAGCTTACTTAAAGGTATATTTTTTTTAAAAAAATAGTTTTTCAGAAAATCCTTGAAAATCCTTAAATCTCAAAAATGCAATAAAACAAAATTTTTTAGCATTTTAATATTTATTAATTATTTACATATTTTTAAAAAAACCCCTTAAAAATCTATAAAAATCAATATTTTTTTAGAATATTTTATATTATTTTCGAAAAATACATGAAACATTAAAAAACTCAGAAAAAAAAAATTTCTAAAATCTATTTTATTGCATATTTCGATTTTAGAGCGGTTTGAGGCTTTTTGGCAAAAATCATTTTTTAACTAAAATACTTAGATTTTTACACTTTTTTAAAAAAATTTCTACTGCAATTGAAATTTATGGGAAAAAATAAAACAAAATTTTATGATTTTCTTTTGGAACTTATTTTTTTGGTATATTTTATTAAAAAAATAGTTTTTCAGGAAAAAACCTTTAAAATGTTTTTAAATTTTGTCAAAAAAAATAAAAACAAGTTTTTTAGCATTTTGAATATTTATTAATTATTTACATATTTTTAAAAAACCATTAAAAAACTATAAAAATCAATATTTTTATAGAATATTTTATATTATTTTCGAAAAAAACGAAACATTAAAAATCTCAGAAGAATGTGCTAAAATCGTATTTTATTGCATATTTCGGCGTTTTTGAGCGTTTGAGTCTTTTTTGGAACTCATTTTCAGTAAAATACTTAGATTTTCACACTTTTTAAAAAATTTCTACCAATTGAAATTTATGGAAAAAGTGAAAAATTTTTTATTTCTTTTTGGAACTTACTTATAGGTATATTTTTTCTAAAAAATAGTTTTTTGAAAATCTGAAAATCCTAAATCGTCAAAAAAAGCAATAAAATCAAATAGCATTTTTAAATTTATTTTATTTTCATATTTTTTTAAAAAAACCCATTAAAAAACTATAAAAATCAATATTTTTTTAGAATATTTATATTTTTTTGAAAAAAACATGAAACTTAAAAACTCAGAAAAATGTGCTAAAATCGTATTTTTTGCATTTTCGACGTTTTAGACGGGTTTTGGGGCTTTTTTGGGAAAAATCATTTTTTAGCTAAAATACTTAGATTTTCACACTTTTAAATATAATTTCTTTAATTGAAAATTTTTGGAAAATAAGAAATTTTATGATTTTCTTTTTTAAAAATTACTCATATATATTTTATAAAAAAATAGTTTTCAGAAAATCCTTGAAAATGCCTTAAATCGTCCAAAAAAAGCCAAT
>WNWK01043297.1:0-15571 GCA_009830355.1 Cherax destructor
CCGTGTACGTCAGGCCCATACTAGAATATGCAGCACCAGTCTCGAACCCACACCTGGTCAAGCACGTAAAGAAACTAGAGAAAGTGCAAAGGTTTGCGACAAGGTTAGTTCCACAACTCAGGGGTCTGTCTTATGAAGAAAGATTGAGGGAAATAGGACTAACAACACTGGAGGAAAGAAGGGTCAGAGGAGACATGATAACGACATACAAATTACTGCGGGGAATTGACAAGGTAGATAGTGACAGGATGTTTCAGAGAGGGAACACAGAAACAAGGGGACACAACTGGAAGCTGAAGACTCAGATGAGTCAAAGGGATGTCAGGAAGCATTTCTTCAGCCACAGAGTAGTCAGGAAGTGGAATAGTCTAGAGAAAGATATAGTGGAGGCAGGAACCATACATAGTTTTAAGACAAGGTATGGAAAAATAAACACATAAGCAGTATAATGTGATCCTTTATTGACAACGTTTCGCCCACGCAGTGGGCTTTATCGAGTCACAGACAGATCTACCTGGAAAATGAGCAACATGAAGATATATATAGGGTACAGTCAGGTGGAGAATGCTGGGTCAGGTGGAGAAAGCTGCATGTGAGTCTTAAAAGTAGTGTGATAGTTAAAAACATAGTGTGACTTAAAGGACCTGCAGTGTACCATTCTTGAGTTCTAGGTGGGATAGCGTTGAAGAAGTTTCTTGGCAATAGGTTCAGCTATGTTGTAGAAGCCGTTGTTCTGGTTGAAGTTGTTGGATATACAGATGAGTGATGATTCTAGGATTCTTCGGTATTGCGTGTTGTCTTTCTGGCGATGAGTCTTGCGTTTCTGTAGTTGATTAAATGGTTGTGTAAATTTCGGTGTTGAACACAGGCATTTCTTGAGTCGTCAGATCTGCCTGCGTACTGGTGTTCTGAAATGCGTGTTTGTAGGTCTCTGGATGTTTCGCCAACGTATAATTTGCTGCAGCCATTACAAGGGATTGTGTATACCCCTGCCGTGGATTGAAGCTTTTCCTGTCTGTTACTGGTAATGTCCTTAATGGTGGTGGATGTGGAGGTGGATACTCGGAATGAGGTCTTAGAAAAAATGTTGGAAACTTGTTTGGAAATGGAGTTGGTGGGAAGGACTATGTATCTCTTCTCAGCAGTGTCTTCTCTGGGTGTGTTGAGAGAGAAGACAACACGCCAGAGAAGACAACACGCAATACCGAAGAATCCTAGAATCATCACTCATCTGTATATCCAACAACTTCAACCAGAACAACGGCTTCTACAACATAGCTGAACCTATTGCCAAGAAACTTCTTCAACGCTATCCCACCTAGAACTCAAGAATGGTACACTGCAGGTCCTTTAAGTCACACTATGTTTTTAACTATCACACTACTTTTAAGACTCACATGCAGCTTTCTCCACCTGACCCAGCATTCTCCATCTGACTGTACCCTATATATATCTCCATGTTGCTCATTTTCCAGGTAGATCTGTCTGTGACTCGATAAAGCCCACTGCGTGGGCGAAACGTTGTCAATAAAGGATCACATTATACTGCTTATGTGTTTATTTTTCCATTGTGTCGGTATTTTATACCATTTATTTCCAAGACAAGGTATGATAAAGCTCATGGAGCAGGGAGAGCAGAGACCCAGTAGCAGACAGCGAAGAGGCGGGGCCAGGAGCTGAGTCTCGACCCCTACAACCACAATTAGGTGAGTACACACACACACACACACACACACACACACACACGTGGCAATGCTTTAAAATCCTAGAGGGATTAGTACCAAACTTGCACACGAGAGTCACTCCCTACGAAAGCAAAAGACTCGGCAGACGATGCAACATCCCCCCAATGAAAAGCAGGGGTGCCACTAGCACGTTGAGAGACAACACAATAAGTGTCAGGGGCCCAAGACTGTTCAACTGCCTCCCAGCATGCATAAGGGGGATTACCAATAGACCCCTGGTTGTCTTCAAGCAGGCACTGGACAGGCACCTAAAGTCGGTACCTGACCAGCCGGGCTGTGGTTCGTACATCAGACTGCGTGCGGTCAGCAGGAACAGCCTGTTTGATCAGGCTCTGATCCACCATGAGGCCTGGTCACAGACCGGGCCGCGGGGATGTTGACCCCCGGAACTCTCTCCAGGTAAACTCCAGGTGCTATGTTACTAGTTATGATAATTGTACTGACGTGTACCTGTACTAAATAAACTTATTTAATCACAGGCAGAATGACATGTCTGCAATTAACTATTCATAATAACCTGCAGCCAACACTCCCTACCTTTTTCCTATTGAGGAGGGGAGGTTGGAAAAACTGCAGAACGAAGCAATGAGATCATCCAAGGATGCCCTCGTATTACCAAAATTCTAAATATGCAGAAAGAACTTGATATTCCAAGCATCAGAGGTCGTGTCACTGAAAGAAAAGGACCCCAATGGAAATAAGTCACTCTGTCTGACTTTTTTGGGTTATCCTAGGTGTTCTACACATATGCTGCTATGTATGATAATGTATGTAAATGTGTTTGTGTATACCTGAATAAACTTACTGACTTACTTACTTACTTACTTACTTACTTACTCATTGGGGCAATATGCTCAGGGAAACCCATTCAACCCCCTGCACGGAAGCCCTCCTAACTTTCCATCAGCACTGGTGAACACTCATCCAAATGGATCGAAAAAACTGAAACCGACCTCCTCATGAGCCATACATGTGGGGAATTATGAGACTACCTGTATGGGCTTCACCAACACTTACATACTGGAGGTAACCGCCAACAATATTTACCACAGTTACTCCCGTGAGGCGTTTGGTCACAGAAAACGACTCAATGCATTCCCTAGAATGTTTGTTCCTCATTACTCTGTAATTTGTTCATGATTGTAACAATGTATGATGTGATTATGATTCATTACCTTTGTAACTTGTCATTTGTGTGACCAGCTCTACCTGGAGCTCATTACCTTTGAAACTTGTCATGAGTGTGACCAGCTCTACCAGGAGCTCATTACCTTTGTAACTTGTCATGAGTGTGACCAGCTCTACCAGGAGCTCATTACCTTTGAAACTTGTCATGAGTGTGACCAGCTCTAGTTCATTACCTTTGTAACTTGTCATGAGTGTGACCAGCTCTACCAGGAGCTCATTACCTTTGAAACTTGTCATGAGTGTGACCAGCTCTAGTTCATTACCTTTGTAACTTGTCATGAGTGTGACCAGCTCTACCAGGAGCTCATTACCTTTGAAACTTGTCATGAGTGTGACCAGCTCTAGTTCATTACCTTTGTAACTTGTCATGAGTGTGACCAGCTCTACCAGGAGCTCATTACCTTTGAAATTTGGTCATAATTGTGACCAGATCTAGTTCATTACCGCTGTAACTTGTTCAGCTATCAAAACTTTGGAGTCCAGTCCCAGGACCAATTATGTGGAAAATATTGGTATTTTCCGAAAGTTGTAATTGATAAACTTTCCAATATGAATAGATATCATTCATGTGTTGCTGGTGGCTTAACATTAACTGAAAGGAACCAACGAATTCACACGCATGCGCGAGATGCCTCGTGAAGTGGGCAGTCAGCTGGGCAGGGAGGGGCATAGAGGGGAATAGGCAGAGAGTGAAGAGCGAGCCTAGCGACCCGATTTCAGGTGATGATGGCGAGTCAAATTTGGAGATTCCGGCCACCTAATCGGATTTAATTACCGCCTTTCGTAATGTGGAGGAATATCCAGTGACGGGGGAATATCGAGTGGACAATCGGTCCAGGAGGTCCAGTAATCGGACAAAATTGTGAAATAAGGTGCCACCGGCAGTGACGCGGTCATAGGCCTATTTGAACTGAGTGAAGTGACCATACGGCAGGATAAAGTCGTAACCCTGATGTTGGGGAGTTCATCTTGGAAGAGACTGTAATATATTCGATGAACTTAAGGAAATGGTGAATATAGTGAAACCGAGTTGTAAATAATCAGGGGTTGATTGTATCGACGGGATCAGGCTTGGGTACGCCATGCCCGACCGCCATATTGGATGTGATTGAAATGAACTAACATATCGCAAGTTATCTACTCGAAATTCAAGTATCGAGACTGTGAATGTGTATAAACTAGTGGGCATTAAGCCAGGATACACGTAATATGTAAAGTTATACGTATAAACAGTACAAATGGTCGGATTAGTGCGAGGATCTGATTCGCTACCCGACCAACCACATGTTAACGAACGCCGGTCTCGTGGGCGTAAGAGTGTATGGAAATTAACCTTCCTTGACTCGAGGACAGCTAATACCATCGCGATCGAATCAGATCGCAGGAGGACGTCAACAACGGAACGACTCCCTCATCTAAAGCTAAGTACACTGCTGTTTACTTTGTTATTGGCCAATGATATTGTTACGCACAGTAGATGTACTTTAGCTAGGTCAGCGATCTACGATACACCGTTATGATGCTGTTAATTAGGTGAGTGTTGGTCATAATAAGTTAACTGTCTGTTCACTATCTCTTCTCCGTGTGATCAGTTGTTCAATAACCAATACAGTCCACTTAAATTTAACGTAACATAGCTATAATACATGATCTTCTCAGATTTATTTATACTGGTCCAGAGTGCAGTGGGATAACGAGGATATTGAAGGTACCCCCTCGGTGTGGCCAGGAGCGGGTAAAGTTCTCACATACCTTAAAGGGAATGACTGCGGTAAAATTTATACGAGTCGGTCGTCTCCCTGGGAGTTTGTTTATTGCTAGTGGCGGTGTCCCAGATAGACTTCTCTCACAATTCCCCACAGCGCCCGTTGGTCCGTCCTGAACCGGATGTGATTAGTGAATTAATCATTATTGAATTAATTAATTAATAAATAAGTGACTGATCATAGGAAGTGAGTATAGAGTACACAGTTAATTAATTGTGTGGTGGACAGTAATTAGTCCAATTAATTGCTAGCACAGGCGTGGCTACGATTTGTGCAAGAGTAAGGTGTGAGAATCACCTTTATAAACAATTTATTTAATTTGTGACGTCAGTGGTTATTAATCCTATAACCATGGCTGAACTTAATGGAGTTAGTGTGGCTGGCAAGCCCAGGGAGACTAATGTGAAACTGGGTATGACGAAGAGGTGCGGAGTCACTCTTCTCAACACGGGTGCAGGCCATGTCATTTATGGCGGCTTCCTCGCAGTAATGAATGACTGAGGAAGCCATAAATGCAGTCACTGTGTGTCTTACTCATGAAACGTCACCCCAGTGTACATATTCTTCAATAGAGAATGCTGTTGAACCAGTGCACAAATTGTGGGAACTGGACAGTATTGGGATTAATGTAAATGAAGAAAGTCCAGATGATTCCTTCACTCAGGAACAATACCTGAAGGATGTTAAATTTGAGTCTGGACAATACTGGGTGCGACTCCCATGGAAGCTAAACCATCCGGAACTACCCACTAATTACCGGATGGCGTATGGTCAGTTAAAGGCCCAGCTCCACGAATTGAGTAAGACACCAGAATTGCTGACTGCTTATAATGGGATCATTAATGAACAGTTAAATAATCAGTTCATAGAGGAGGTACCCCCTGAGCAAGCCAATATTTATGGCCACTACTTACCTCATCACGGAGTGAAGAAGGATTCGAAAACCACTCCTTTGAGGATCGTGTTTAATTGTAGTGCCAGGGTAATAAAAATGTACCTAGTTTGAATGATTGTTTAATGACAGGTCGTCGCTGACGGAGAATTGGGAGATGTGTTATTGAATTTCAGAGTTAATAGTTATGCCTTCACGGCAGACATAAGAAAGCTTTCCTGAGATGGATTGCAAGAGACGGATCGGGATTACACAAGATTTCTGTGGCCAGAGGATCCTAGCAATCCACTTAGTCCGCTGAAAACGTTCAGATTCAGAAGTGTCTTATTTGGGGCTACTTCTAGTCCGTTCTTACTTCAGGCGACGATAAATGCGCACCTTAAATGTACAGGCGGTCCACTGAGTGAAATAATGAGTAAACAATTCTATGTGGACAATTTCCTGGGGTGACGTCAACTGAAGAGGAGCAAATGAAGATATATGAAGGGGCTAATGACATAATGCAAGGTGCAAATATGCCGCTCAGGGAGTGGAACAGTAATTCGTCCAGGTTAAAGGACCGAATAAATAAAGATAATCCCGGCATGAAGTATCTGGGTGTAGCAATGTATTGGGACTGACTTGGGATACTGAAAGAGACTTGATATCGTTAAAGCCTAATAATTATAGTATGCCCAAGAAATTAACGAAGAGAACCCTGCTGGCTGAAGTTTCAAATGTTTCGATCCACTAGGCTTAGTGGCGCCTTACAATCCCAGGGAAATTATTGGTACAAGAGGCATGGAAGCAGAAGTGTGCTTGGGATGAAACCCTACCTGAGGAATTCGTTAGCAGGTGGGAAGAATTAATTGGTGATTATGAGAGAGTTCCAATGTTGGAGTTTCCGCGGTGTGTAACACGCTCATTTTTTTTTGCGATGCTTCTAAATTGGCGTATGGAGCAGTCGCTTATTTTCAATGTGATAAAGATATCTCTCTTGTCATGTCTAAAACTAAAGTGGCTCCAATTAAATTACGTACTTTACCTCAGTTGGAATTAACCGCCATTTATGTGGGTGTCAAATTAGCTGATTATTTACGGAGTAAATTGCCGGAGATAAATATTAGTGACACCACAATTTGGTCTGATAATGAGGTATCCTTGCAGTGGATTCGTAACGAAAAACAGCAAGATTGTGTACGTGCAAAATAGTTGCAAAAATTTACGAGATACAATTTGAATCGTCTGACAACGAACTCTGCCCGGCCGCAGTGTGGAAAATATTGGTATTTTCCGAAAGTTGTAATTGATAAACTTTCCAATATGAATAGATATCATTCATGTGTTGCTGGTGGCTTAACATTAACTGAAAGGAACCAACGAATTCACACGCATGCGCGAGATGCCTCGTGAAGTGGGCAGTCAGCTGGGCAGGGAGGGGCATAGAGGGGAATAGGCAGAGAGTGAAGAGCGAGCCTAGCGACCCGATTTCAGGTGATGATGGCGAGTCAAATTTGGAGATTCCGGCCACCTAATCGGATTTAATTACCGCCTTTCGTAATGTGGAGGAATATCCAGTGACGGGGGGAATATCGAGTGGGACAATCGGTCCAGGAGGTCCAGTAATCGGACAATAATTGTGAAATAAGGTGCCACCGGCGAGTGACGCGGTCATAGGCCTATTTGAACTGAGTGAAGTGACCATACGGCAGGATAAAGTCGTAACCCTGATGTTGGGGAGTTCATCTTGGAAGAGACTGTAATATATTCGATGAACTTAAGGAAATGGTGAATATAGTGAAACCGAGTTGTAAATAATCAGGGTTGATTGTATCGACGGGATCAGGCTTGGGACGCCATGCCCCGACCGCCATATTGGATGTGATTGAAATGAACTAACATATCGCAAGTTATCTACTCGAAATTCAAGTATCGAGACTGTGAATGTGTATAAACTAGTGGGGCATTAAGCCAGGATACACGTAATATGTAAAGTTATACGTATAAACAGTACAAATGGTCGGATTAGTGCGAGGATCTGATTCGCTACCCCGACCAACCACATGTTAACGAACGCTCGGTCTCGTGGGCGTATAAGAGTGTACGGAAATTAACCTTCCTTGACTCGATGAGACAGCTAATACCATCGCGATCGAATCAGATCGCAGGAGGACGTCAACAACGGAACGACTCCCTCATCTAAAGCTAAGTACACTGCTGTTTACTTTGTTATTGGCCAATGATATTGTTACGCACAGTAGATGTACTTTAGCTAGGTCAGCGATCTACGATACACCGTTATGATGCTGTTAATTAGGTGAGTGTTGGTCATAATAAGTTAACTGTCTGTTCACTATCTCTTCTCCGTGTGATCAGTTGTTCAATAACCAATACAGTCCACTTAAATTTAACGTAACATAGCTATAATACATGATCTTCTCAGATTTATTTATACTGGTCCAGAGTGCAGTGGGATAACGAGGATATTGAAGGTACCCCCTCGGTGTGGCCAGGAGCGGGTAAAGTTCTCACATACCTTAAAGGGAATGACTGGGTAAAATTTATACGAGTCGGTCGTCTCCCTGGGAGTTTGTTTATTGCTAGTGGCGGTGTCCCAGATAGACTTCTCTCACAATTCCCCACAAATTATGTACCTCTGTAATCTTTTGACTACCGCCCACGAGATGGGTATGGTGGTTAGAGCTCTCGCTTTACACACGGAGGGCCCGGGTTCGATTCCCGGCGGGTGGAAACATTTCGACGTGTTTCCTTACACATGTTGTCATGGGGGACAAGATTAAGGACCCCAATGGAAATAAGACAGACAGTCTTCGATGACGCACTGACTTTCTTGGGTTATCCTGGGTGGCTAACTTTCCGGGGTTAAAAATCCGAAGAAATCTTATCTTATCTTATGGGGTGATTAATAAAGATATTAAACTAAACTCTAACACATCTATCCTAGACCAGTATTATAAATTAGAGTAGATAACACCAATAGGTACGGCGTTACTATCATTTGTGGACTGTATATGTAATTTTTTTATATATTTTATTAAAAACCATATAAATACAAACTAAATAGGCATAATAAAAGGCACAAACATATTATTAACCTTAAAACTAGGCTTACTTATCCATAAACTCACCCCCCCCCCCTTTAAAAACATATCTGAATACAACTGCAAAACTGTAGCAAGACTAGCAAGACTATACACAAAACAAAATCCGTCTTTGACCTAACTACACCTCGAACAATTCCCATCACCCTGCACACACATGTTACAAATATTAATCAAAATAACTGCCATAATAAAATAAGACATCAGTATATTAAATTCAACAATCACATAAGAACAATTATCTGACTCTGCAAAAGTCTTTACTCTAACCAAAACTTCAGCTGTAAACCACAACCCATACTTTTCAAGGTTTACCACCACCATGTCAACCTTGAAACCATGCAAATATAATAGATACGATACAAATAGACGGATCACCACTTCAGGGAAGCCTTTTCAAAGTGGTGGCCCAGCCTTGGCTCCCTTCCTCGGGAGTATCTCAGACTAATGTCTGCAATGGGAGGAGGTACAAATACCCCCTCATCGTTGGGACCATGTGTCAAAAGGCCTAGCCACATTCCCCGCCCTCACAGGGCTCATGGGGAGAAGCTAGGCCTCTCTGGTCTGCCATCTTCCCGGCCCCAGGGAGGCTAATGGGAAGGGCAGTCTTAAGAGCTGCAGATGGTAGCAAGATCCAGCTTTGGAGGAGGAGGAGGTGTTGAACATAAGAACATAAGAAAGAAGGAACACTGCAGCAGGCCTACTGGCCCATGCGAGGCAGGTCCAAATCTCCAACGGCTTAAGCCAATGCCCCGACCCAGCCAGGTCAGGTTACATTCACTTAAGGAAGGAGCACTGCATCTGACCTAGTAGCACAACCTAGTCAGGACCAATTCACACCCAACCGCACCCACTCATATAATTGTCCAGCCGACCACCTGGTCAGGTCACTTCCACTTAAGGAATTAGTACAGGTCAGGTTACATTCACTTAAGGAAGGAGCACTGCATCTGACCTAGTACAAGCTCACACCCATCCACACCCACTCATGTATTTATCTAACCTATTTTTAAAACTACACAACGTCTTAGCATCTATGACGGTACTCGGGAGTTTGTTCCACTCATCCACAACTCTATTACCAAACCAGTGCTTTCCTATATCCTTCCTGAATCTGAACTTTTCCAACTTGAAACCATTGCTGCGAGTCCTGTCTTGGTTGGATATTTTCAGCACGCTATTTACATCCCCTTTGTTTATTCCTGTTTTCCATTTGTACACCTCAATCATATCCCCCCTAATTCTACGCCTTTCTAGAGAGTGCAGATTCAGGGCCCTCAGTCTATCCTCATAGGGAAGATTTCTGATACATGGGATCAACTTTGTCATCCTCCTCTGTACGTTTTCCAGTGCATTTATATCCATTCTGTAATACGGTGACCAGAACTGTGCTCCCGGCCCGGGTCTATTCCAGATGGCGAACCGGCTCCAGCTCCCTGTCGTGGGAGTATCTGAGACCTATGTCTCTAATGGGAGGAGGAACAAGTACCCCTCATCGTTGGGACCAACTGTCCCCAGTCCTAGCCACATTCCCCAACCACACGGGGCTAGTAAAGAGAAGCTAGGCCTGTCTGGTCTGCCATCTTCTCCACCCCAGGGAGGCTGATGGGAAGGGCAGTCTTACGAGCTGCAGATGGTAGCAAGCTCCAGCTTTGGCACCTACCCTGCCCTAGAAGGGCTGGGCATGGTGATTCATCAGCATGGTAATCTTCTTCTTCTTAATTTGCCGGTACTCTCCCAGCCCGGGCCTTTACCAAGTGGTGGCCCAGACTTAGCTCCCTTTCTCGGGAGTATCTCAGACTAATGTCTGCCATGGGAGGTTTTAATAATATCTTTGTATATTAAGCCCTGTCTATATTGCTTTTCATATTGATGTTTCTTATCAATGTATCTTAGTATGCTGTTAGTCATGGCTAACCTAGCCATTTATTCGTAATCTGTTTCGTTTTTATGGGACAATGTTTGTTAAATAGTCTAAGTAAGTTATTAAAAAATATGTCTATCCAATCATCGATATCATAGGCATTATAGAATTTTGTAGGCCAGTCAACCGTCCCTAGTTCTGCTGTGAAGTTACTTACTGAGGCCTCGTCATGGAGTCTAAAAGAAACTTTGTTGCATTCCAGTTGTTGTTTACTAATGTTTGTTAAGAGGAAGATGGGGTAGTGATCAGTAGTGCTGTCTGTGATTATTCCTGAAGGTGGAGCTTCTTCTTTGTCACTAATTTTGGGATGTTTGTATGAGGCATCCGGTAAATGACACTGATTGTTAAAGGAGTCATAAGGTTTTTTTACAGTAAAATTTGCAATATATTCTCCTTATTCATCACTATAGCAAGTGGTTTTATAACATGATAAGAACATAAGAACATAAGAAAGAAGGAACACTACAGCAGGCCTACTGGCCCATGCGAGGCAGGGCCAAGTCTCCAACTGGCTTAAGCCAATGCCCCGACCCAGCCAGGTCAGGTTACATTCACTTAAGGAAGGAGCACGGCATCTGACCTAGTGGCACAAGCTAGTCATGACCAACTCACACCCACCCGCACACACTCATATATCTATCTAGCCGACCACCTGGATTTAACCCTCCCCAGGTAAACTCCAGGTAGTCAGGTCACTTCCACTTAAAGAATTAGTACGGCATCTGAGCTAGTAGCACAAGCTAGTCAGGTCCAAATCACACCAACCCACATCCACTCATGTATTTATCTAACCTATTTTTAAAACTACACAACGTCCCAGCCCCTATGACGGTACTCGGGAGTTTGTTCCACTCATCCACAACTCTATTACCAAACCAGTGCTTTCGTATATCCTTCCTGAATCTGAACTTTTCCAACTTGAAACCAATGCTGAGAGTCCTGTCTTGGCTGGATATTTTCAGCACGCTATTTACATCCCCTTTATTTATTCCTGTTTTCCATTTATACACCTCAATCATATCCCCCCTAATTCTACGCCTTTCTAGAGAGTGTAGATTCAAGGCGCTCAGTCTATCCTCATAGGGAAGATTTCTGATACATGGGATCAACTTTGTCATCCTCCTTTGTACGTTTTCCAGTGCATTTATATAAATTCTGTAATACGGTGACCAGAACTGTGCAGCATAATCTAAATGAGGCCTAACCAAAGATATATAGAGTTGAAGAACAACCTGAGGACTTCTATTATTTATACTTCTTGATATGAAGCCAAGGATTCTGTTAGCTTTATTGCGAACACTTATGCACTGTTGTCTTGGTTTCAGATTACTACTAACCAGAACTCCTAAATCCTTCTCGCAATCACAAGTATTAAGATCTACATTATTCAGTGGCATGGTTATTGTCCTGCCCATCATTTAGAACTTTGCATTTGTCTATATTAAAGTGCATCTGCCACTTCTCCGACCACTGTGTAATGAAGCAAATCAGCCCCTCAAGCATTGGAAAAATAAACACATAAGCAGTATAATGTGATCCTTTATTGACAACGTTTCGCCCACGCAGTGGGCTTTATCGAGTCACAGATCTGTCTGTGACTCGATAAAGCCCACTGCGTGGGCGAAACGTTGTCAATAAAGGATCACATTATACTGCTTATGTGTTTATTTTTCCATTGTGTCGGTATTTTATACCATTTATTTCTCTCAAGCATTATTTATGTAAGGTGTGATAAATATTAGTTGTGAAAATTTCATGACTGTCCTCACTTATATTTCTTGTCTATATCCTTATCTATTTACCATGTGCATAGTTCTGTAACTCAGGGGAAAGAAATAAATGCTGTTAATTAACTCAAGAAATGTATTTGAACTGTGATTATCTTCGCATTCTGTTGCTCTGTTATTGTATGTTCCAATATGTTTTCTCTAGAATTTTTGTTAATCTGTAATATAGCGTATAACATTAATTTTCTTTGTGTCTGATTATTTGTCTAGTATTAGTATTCATTGTAATAATTATTGTGAGTAGTAATAAGGTTTATAGAGGCAAGTTGACCTTCTTGTGTCGAAATTTGTAAAGAGTTTGTGTACATGAGAGGGATTCGATTCAAAACAAGGGAGGGAACACATGGAAGAGTTCCCCTATCCACTCTTAAGGAAGGAAGGAGCACGGCATCTGACCTAGTAGCACAAACTAGTCAGGTCCCACTCACACCCACCCGCACCCACTCATATATTTATCTAGCCTACTTTTAAAACTACACAACGTTTTAGCCTCTATAACTGTACTCGGGAGTTTGTTCCACTCATCGACAACTCTATTACCAAACCAATGCTTTCCTATATCCCTTCTGAATCTGAATTTATCCAACTTAAAGCCATTGCTTCGAGTCCTGTCAATACAAGATATTTTTAGCACGCTATTTACATCCCCTTTATTTATTCCTGTTTTCCATTTATATACCTCAATCATATCATCCCTAATTCTACGCCTTTCTAGAGAGTGCAGATTCAGGGCCCTCAGTCTATCCTCATAGGGAAGATTTCTGATACATGGAATCAACTTAGTCATCCTCCTTTGTACGTTTTCCAGAGCATTTATATCCATTCTGTAATACGGTGACCAAAACTGTGCAGCATAATCTAGATGAGGCCTAACCAAGGATATATAGAGTTGAAGAACAACCTGAGGACTCCTATTATTTATGCTTCTTGATATGAAGCCAAGGATTCTGTTTGCTTTATTGCGAACACTTATGCACTGCTGTCTTGGTTTTAGATTACTGCTAACCAGAACTCCTAAATCCTTTTCGCAATCAGTAGTATTAAGATCTACATTATTTAGTTTATATGTGGCATGGTTATTGTCCTGTCCAATATTTAGAACTTTGCATTTATCTATATTAAACTGCATCTGCCACTTCTCCGACCACTGCATCAGTCTATTCAAATCTTCCTGGAGTGCTCTAATGTCCTCATTTGAATGAATTGGACGGCCTATTTTGGTGTCATCGGCAAACTTGCTTATGTCGCTATTTATTCCCTCATCTATGTCGTTTATGTAGATTGTGAACAACAAGGGGCCCAATACTGACCCCTGTGGAACACCACTTGTGACGCTTCCCCACTCTGATTTCTCCCCATTTATGCAAACTCTCTGCTGCCTATTTGTCAACCATGCCTCTATCCAGGAAAAAATTTCTCCTCCTATTCCGTGTGCCTTAATTTTACTCAATAGTCTCTGATGTGGGACTCTATCAAAAGCCTTACTGAAGTCCATATACACAATATCATATTCATTACCATGATCTACCTGCTCAAATACCTTAGTGAAAAAAGTTATTAAATTTGTAAGGCAGGAACGCCCTTTTGTAAAACCGTGCTGAGATTCATAATCTGTATTGAGAGAGATAAGTAGAGAAGATCAAATATTGTTACAATGCAGTCTTTTTGTGTTATAGCCATTGGAGGAACAAACCTCCAGCCGGCATATCTTGTATCACTCTAAGAAAAGGCCTATTAACTGTGTATACCTTGTAACTTGCCTTATTATGATAGTTAAATGATACCTGTATATTGTATGATTATAGTAAATTTTAAGAATAGTGATAATTTAAGGTGTAATGACTAGTATTTTTGACCATGTGATCTACCCCAATACTTATTATTTCTAACCTATATCTTATTCCTAACCTATCTTTTATGCTAATACTCTTTTAATAAATATCTACTACTTATGTTTAACTATGCTTATTTCCTGTAATTTATCTGTCACATGTAACTTGACTTAATCTAGCGTACCTGTGTCATTGCTACCTTGTACCACTATTTTATTTTCCTCTGTCTTATTCATACTAGCCTATGTTTCATGTTTATTCTGTGTATAACATATATGTTCATTCTTTTTTTTGTGTATTATAATTGTGTTAAGTTATACTGTTTGTTTACTGTATTGCAGCTGTCTTATTTTTATGTAAAATTTTGAATTGTTTTTGATATGCCATTTTTATTGTTTTCATAATTTGTTAATTGTATTCCATTCTTATATTTTTTTCAAGATCTTGTTTTGTTTGTAGAAGTTCTTGTTTGTGTATTTTTGACTAAACCTGAAAATTATTTTTAGGTCTTAGCAGTTGGGCAACCAGGCACCCCCAAAGATATGCCTCCAAAGTAGGAGAATCCACCAGAGACACTGATGAGAGGAGAGTGCTAGAGACCTTAAACACTATAGTCCTGGAGGATCAGACCAGACTTGTAATCTGGGATTTGGAAGGTCTCAGGAGCATCCCAAAGCAGGAATGTATCAAGACTATTTAAACCTCAGTATGGAAAGTAATGGAGTCCCTTGGGAATTTTGTGGGGAGGTGGTTTTAACAGCAGTAAGCCAGGCCTGCTAATAAGATTTAAGTATCTGTTGCTAGAATTTTTTTTGTGTTAATACTTTAAGATACCCCTGTAATGTGTTTATTAAATTGTAAGTGGTCTTACCTGGGTATGTTTTACTTCCCCCTTTGAGCCATGTATATAAGGTCCATGTGTCAGAGACTAAATATAATAACCTATTGATGTTATTATTTCTTTTCTGTGGAGAGTCAAGCCTCTGATAAGGTGCCTACTGCTCGTGTTTTCAGGCCATGCTACCCTAAGAGCCAGTACTTATCAGGACCCCTATCTTGTTTTAACTATCCTATATTTTTTCTCACTGGGTTTTCTCCTGCTCTAACCCAAACTCCTTGGTTTCCTCCCTTCTCCTATGACTATCGTTTCTTTTATCCCTTCCACTATTAAAAGAGCAGGTGGTGGCAGCATACTCCCAAGAGAATAGACCGCTACCGTCTATTCTCCCATATTCTAGTAATGTTCCCTTTTATTTGATCTCTATATTCTCATATTTTTTGTCCACTCGAGTCTCTACCTGAGGGAACAGACAATATGGCATCGTCTGGTGTCCTG
>WNWK01043298.1:0-15571 GCA_009830355.1 Cherax destructor
TAAAACCCATGAATATTTTTAAAAACCCCTTTATTAGAACCCCCGCCTTTTTTTCATATTGATGTTTCTTGTTAAGGGACTTTAGTAAGTTGTTATTTCCCCCAAAGGGCCCCTTGAAATTTATTCGTTTTGTTTTTTTTTGGGGGACAATGTTTGTTGTATAGTTTTGAAATTTATTGAAAGTTGTCTTTTCCACTCATCGCCCCCTTTTTGGATTTAAAAAATTTTCCCGGTCAACCGCTCTAGCTTTTGTTGTGGTTTTTATTGAAGCCTTTTTGGGTAAAAAAATTTGGGGGGTTTTTCCCAGGGGGTTTATAATGTTTGTTAAGAGGGGGGGGAGTGGTCTGTGGTGCTTCGTTATTACCCCCGTTTTGGGGCTGGTATTGGTCCATATATGGTCGATTAGGGTTAAACCACAGTATCCAGTTGGTTTTTTTTTTTTGGGGTATAAAGTGTGTTGTTCAATTGTTGATGAAAGGTTACTGGCTGGTCATCTTTAAGGTTGATGTTGAAGTCTCCAGCTAAGATAAGGGGGGTGTTTGTTAAATTTGGGTTGTTTTTTTTTAAAAGTTTTTGGATTTTTAAAATTTTTGGGATTTTTTTGGGGTATCCGGGGGGGCCCCCGATGGTTAGGGGAGTCTTAAGGTTTTGTGCAGTAAATTAAAAAAAAAATATATTTCCATATTCATCATTATAGCAATTTAAATTTTTGGTTTTTCCCCCCCAAATGGTTTTTATTTTTCCCATTAGGAAAAGGGGTAATTAAAATTGGGCCCAATAACCCTTTCCCCCCCTGGCCCCTTGGGAGGGGTGGCCCTCCCCAAAAGGGGTTTTGGGAAATTGGGCGGGGGAAAAAATCCCCAACCTTTTTTTTAAGGATTATCTTTTTGGGGTTTAATTCCCCCACAAAAGGGCCCCCGGGTTTTTTTTTTTCCCCCCGGGGGGAAAAAGGGGAAATTAAAATTAACCTTTTTGGAAAGGTTTTTTTTGGTTTTTAGGGAAACCAAGGAGGGCAAGGAGGTCATCATAGTGTTTGGCTTAAGGATCGGACGTTGAAGAACTGCTTTAGTATATCGGTAGTCATGTGGGCTTCGTGATGCGGTGTAGCAGAGGCAGTTATTTTCCAGTTCAGCAAATTTGAATGGGTGTTTGATTAAATAGGTTTAGATCAGGTCGACGATACTCATCATTTAGTAAAAATTTAGATAACTGTTAAGTTTAAATTACAAAATTGCAGCACCAATGAGTTTGGTGTTGGTTATTTAATAAGCTACAATGTAATTAGGTAACCAGATACACTAAAACAAACAACAACAAACAAACAATTTTATTTCATTGCAGATTACATGGGTATCGGAAGTTACACAAACTGGAGGGCAAGGAGATACTGACATGCCGTGGCATTAGGGCAGCTATTCTAGTCCCAAACTATGTACCTTAATATTGTATAAATTGTTTGCTTATCTTAGTTAAAATTATTTTTTAAAATTAAGAATATATAATTTTTACTGTTTAAATTATTATATAAATTGATATTAGGATATTAGGATTTGTTATATGTGGCAGATTCTTGAATGACAATATGGACTTGATGATTATCTGGAAGGAAAATAACACTATATTTTGACATTAACTTATATGAGTAGGGGTAACATAATAGTAACATATTATTATCAATTGAGATTATCGTATAGAAAGTAACAATAATGAGCATTTTTCAAAGTAGTTATAGTATGATCATTTAGTTTGGGTGAGGTGGTTTTTGAGTTGAGTCTTTAAAATTGATTTTCAGGCAAGATTATTCAATATTTACTGTAATGAATTCCAGATTCTGGGGCCTTTATGTGCGGTATACCAAAAGTGATCTGTGTCTGTGTTGTGGTCATGGGTCCTATTAAAGTTGGTGAGGAGAGTTTGTTGCAGGTCATATTAGAGTGTAAAAGTTTATATATGGTAGGTAATAAGAGTAAGTATGAATGTTCTTACTGTGAGTAGTTTGAGACTTTTGAATATTGGTGGAGTATGCTGTCTAGAGGGAATTTGTTATCATTCATCTGCTATTTTTGTTGTGTTATTGGCCATCTTGTAATATTTCCATTTCAGAGTAAAATGTATAATTATAAGTACACCCCACCTTGTATATTACTGAAATAAAGAATTTGAATTTGAATCCTGTGTGCAGTCAAAAGATTACAGATAGAACATAATGGTCCAGGACTGACCTCAAAGTTTGATAGCTGAGCAAGTTGCCAAAGGTAATGAACCCAGATGGTCACAACATGACAATTTCATGAAGCAGATTTTTTTTTATATTTATTATAAATGCAATTACAAAATATTCATAATAACTGTGACCATCACACAAATAATACAAAATCAACACAAAATACAGATAATCACCCCAGTAAAATACCAATAACAATAAAGTTCTATCTCTTTGATCACTATGCATACAATATATAAAATTTATTATGACAACTACACCATATTCAAATAACCCATTATGAATTTTATACATCAGGGATGTGATGTACAATATATAAACAGATAGCGGTAAATCACTGCATATCCTGTTCCTCGTGTACCACATACTGTTCACTCAACAAGATAAGAGCTCCAAGCCATTACCACTCCAAGCATCCACTGTACAGTAATGTATACCAAACAATGTGTACATTTCTTACAATTACTATATATTCTACAACAGGCACACATATACAGTTTCCACCACAGATGACATGTGCACTCACGTATACTTCCAGGCCTACACCCCACATTTAGATACTAAGTACCACTCTGTCTCATTTTATTATTAACATAGTTCCCTGTTCATGACACAAGTCAAACCTGTCATCTTGGAGACAACTGATAAATATAAAAATAGATACCAAATCTAGTGTGGATAGTAACCCAAAGATGTGGCTGTCTTTTCTAATTGATCACTTAAAGTCCTGAATTCGCTCAGCGCTACAGACCCATCAAATCAGGTTTCTGTACTCAGACCATAATACAAAATCAGCTACACAATACTCCATCAACACACTTACACCATAACTGAACACCCAGTACTGAACAGACAAACCTACTTTTCCCAATTACAACCCCCTAAATAATCCACAATACCCAAATCTACATCCCCACCATCACACAACATACACCAAACCACCTGTCTCCTGTCACCTATGCAGTATAGCAGGTCATCTGTCCCCTCACCAAACTGCCTCTCTAACTATACCAATCTCAGTCACAACATCCAGGCCATACTAAAGCCACAACCATATTTCAAGTAAAGCCAGAGCCAATTCTTGGGGCCCCCACAAACACACTTACAATCCTTCCCTACCCGGAAATTCCTATAAGCCGAACTAAAATCCTCATCCTTAACTCTCCCATACACCTGCCTGTTTCTACATTTCGTACGGTACATTACTGCAGCCAATGCCCTAATTTTTTCCCTTATTCCCACCTCCTCAATCTCCATGACCCACACGAAATCAACCAAACAATGCATTAGGCCTCTCTAACCCTGTCATCCAATCCTCCCAAGTCCGGGAACAGTGCCCTCAACAACTGTATCCCCTCCCCATGTTTGCATACCACCCCCTATCCACTCCGCACCGGCCCCAAAGCTTCACAGAAATATATCCCATGCAAGACAGTTTCCAACATACCACCCCTCTCACACCTGCCCTCCTGTACCAACCCCATACTGAATAATACCGCCTTGACGCTACCACCCCATGTAAAATCTGTACATCTGTTCACGATCTTTTCGCGTAACCTAAGCCCTCGAAACCCTCCATATCCGGAACCCAATCATATACTGGAAAACCGCTGCACCTCTACAACCTTAGCCTCCGCACTCAAGACCCATCATCCTATTCACCTTCATTTTATGTGGTTCCTTAATTACCAATAAATTCCTCAACAAATCTCTACAGTAATCTAACTCCTTTCCTCCCACCATTCACTCATCTCCCCAATACACCCCCACCCCCCCCCTTCTCCTTTCCCCCAAGCCCTCTCCTCACCAAGCACCGTCTCACATACATACACACCAGTCTCCGCTCCAACCAAATTAAACCCAAAACCACCCATCCCTACCCCGTTCCTAACAATTTCCTTCCGCAACCAATTCCTCCCATTCGCCCAGATATACTTGAATACTCTACGCTCCAACTCTTTCACATCCACCTGCAACAGTGGGTACACACCAGCAACATACCAAATCCTACTGTAGACCAATGTATTGACAGCAAGTACCTCTGTCGCAAAGTGAGATCACTCGACTCCATGCAGACATACAAACTTCGCCTTTGCACCACTCGACCTGAATTCACCTTTTCGTCTGATGCCTATCCTCTCATGTATACAATTCCACAGATAGTGATGCTATCCACCACGAACCACCCATACCCCCGACCCAAGCTCCCCCACCCAGGATCCTACCTCCAACATTTTCGACTTTGCACCATTCACACTCATCCCAGTGGCCTCACAAAAGTCCTTAAACACCTCCGAACCGTCTCAAAACCAACCACATTCCCTAAGAGCACTGTTGTGTCATCTACATAACCCACAACACCCTCTATCCGCCGCCCTCCCTGTACCCCACCGTCCACTAATCTATAGAATGGATCTTGCACGCATGCAAGAGAATCTGCGACAGAGGACAACCCTGTCGCAGACCCCTATCCATCTCCACCACACCCCCAAGCCTGCCATTCACCTGTATTCTAAGCAAGCACCTACATATAATGCCCGAACCCAATCCACTACCTCCCCCGAAACCCTGTCTCCTCATCACCTCAAACAACACCTCACGTTCCACACTGTTATACGCCCCTTTCCAGTCCAAAGCTAAGATGCTCCCCCTACCACTATCTAAAATCCCTTAATCCTCTCATGTCCCTTAAGCACCCTCTACCTGGATCCCCCTGCCCCCTGCAATCACCTTTCAACCACCTTTCAATCTATTTCCCAATATTTTTGCAAAGATCTTATAGTCTGCATTCATGAGCATCAGTGTCCTGTAATTACTCAACATATTACCTACCTTTCCTTTTTCACCAAGACCATTACACCCATCCCCATCCCTTTCCCATCCTCCTATCCCTCTTCATCCGATTCATCACTTCCACCACACAACCTCTCATACTATCCCAGTGTTCCCTATAAAACTCATTTGCCAACCCATCTATTCCAGGAGCTTTGCCTTTACTAAGCCCACTCACTGCTCTCCCATACCTCCTTTGCTGATTACCTCCCATACCCCCCCTATCCCCCTCCTCTAACCTCCCACAATACCCTCTGTAAGAATATTACAAGCCTTCGACTCCACATCCACACTACTCAGGTACCTTGAAACCACTTGTCCACGTACACCCCTATCACCTCTGTTCCTCTAATATTCATTCCCGGCTCATAACCATCTGCACTTTCCTCTACTTCCACATATTCCATTGTCCTTCTCTCCCTACGCACTCTACATTGACTCTAACACATATTTTGAGGTTTATCCCCCACAAACATCATCTATACCCGCCTTCATCCTACACGCCCCAAACCTCTCATTCTGTATTTCTATCAACCTATTCTTCATCCCTAATCTCCCGTAACTGCATATCCTCTAACATAACAACTCTGTAGCAGGCCTTCTAAATATCGTTGCATCCCATATCACCATTCCGCCTCCTCCTTTCCCAATTTCTGATAAACATTCGTATGTGTGGTTTTCCCACCGACACCCACCAACCCACCAAATCTTCCTCTCGACGCCTCGTTCCCATAACCTACCCCACCATCCCGCAAACTCAACCCTTTATCCTCACCCGATAACAACTAACATTCAATTTCCAATATCCCCTATACCACTTAGCTACTCCTGACCTATCTACCTCAGCCAACACCCCTGTGATCAGAAAAACCCACATCCAAATAACTAATCCTACCCACCACAACAGACCCGGAAACATAAATCCTATCTAACCTAGCCCCATAACCCCTCCTAACAAAAGTATGCTCCCGGAACCCCTACCCCAACTACATCCCCCAACCCCGCACTTCTAATAAATCCCTCAGTTCAACCAACACACACCCGCCCCCTAGGCTCAACATCCTCTCCCGAATTATGCAGTTAAAATCCCCCAACTATCGACACCCCAGGTAATCCCCTGAAAGCATATATCATTACATCCCTTACAAATTCTACCTTCACCTTCCTTGAATGTTCTGCCGGCATGTATACACCCATGAAACATACCCGCACTCCACCCCACTCCCCTCTACCCTCACTATCCGACCCCCACACTCTTCCCAAGCATATAATTTAAAAGGGCTAGAGTCTGCGACTGCTACCACCACCCCACCCTTTAATTTCCCCGATGAACCAGCATACACCTTATATCCCTTCAACTGCAACTCGCTTCCACACCGAAAATTATGTTCTTCTAAAAAGACTACATTCACACCATACCTCCTCAATGTGCATTCTACCCATGCCCTTTAATTTCTTCCGCAGACCATTTACGTTTAATGTTAGACACTTGAAAACAATTGTGAGGGTTTGCCCTAGGCCGCGGTGGAGGCTGCGAGACCGCCTTCCTTTACCTCCTGTTTTACTCAACTGCCTCCCACCCTTGACCTTTTCTCTATCATGCAAAACTCCCAGGTCCTTTCTCGCCATCTCCACCATCGACTTTTTACCTGTCCTCTGTGCTGGGGTTTATACATCTTCACTATCACTCACTGTGCCCAACCGATTCCTCGATCCAGGCACCGCTTCCATACTATCATCCCTCTCGTCGCTCTCTTGCCGATGCACCTCAACCGATACATGCTCTCTGACTAAAGACTGCTGCTCAACACTGCTACTCACCAACTCATCCACCACACTCACTGCCGCATCCAAACCTTCACATGCCTCCACACTAAGTACTGGCAACGGGTCGTCCAATATCTCCCGTAATACCTCCTCCAAAGGGAATCTCCGTTGCCTGGTTGCTTCTCGCCACCAGCAGCAGCCTCCTGTACAGACACATTTGGCAACGTATGACATCCCTGCGATCCATCAACAATCTCACTCCATAATCTAGTTCCGGCCTCCTTAGCGTCCACCGGATCCTGCACAACCTCGTGCGTCCTTACTTCCAGGTCTCGTCGTCCAGTATCCACCCGTGTCCCGCCTCCGCATGCAGTCAGCAGCCACATGCTCGTATGCCCCGCACAACCTGCAGGTCCTTCGCTGTCCCATGTACGTCACGTATAGCTGAGTCCTAAATTCTAGCAGTACGACGTAAGATGGAATCGGCCTGCGTAATGTCATTTTCAGTGAGTATGTCCCCTCAAAAATGCCCACCATCGGACCCTCGCTCCATTTCCCGGGCATGGCAGCATGCACAATGCCGTAATCTCCAAATACTTGGCTGATGTCCACCGAGTCTGATTCAAACGGCACATTCTTAACCCTGATCCAAGTGTAAGTATGCGACACGTCCTTCAGTCGCACTTGTAGGCCAGAATGTACCGTATAGACTCTGTCTTGATGGCGGTCGACAGTCCTTTCGTACATCTCAGCCGTTAAGAGTTTTACAAAGACTCTATTAACTCCATTGAGCGCCACGCCATACAAATCTGTAGTCTCCAAACCATAAACGTCTCTTAATATGTTTGGCAGAACTGTAGCCGCAGTAGCCGGTTGCAAAGATCCTGTCACCATATCTATACAGACTGTGTTAATCCTGCGTCTGCTCGCCGTCGCCATGTTTACAGAAAATGAAGTTGTTGTAAGGGTATTTGCAGATTACAGAGGTATATATAGGGTCCAGAGACTGGGCCCCAAAGTTTTGATAGCTGAACAAGGTACAATGGTAATGAATTCACTAGTTACAAGGTAATGAATCATGTAAGTAAATTTACTTACGTAAATGCGAGTAGTGGTTTCATTTTGTAATAAGAAAGTGTTGTAACTTCACTCCGTGCATAATGTGGGACATTAAGTCCGGGAATCACCATAATGGAGTGGTAAATTGTCAAAACAATGAGTGATACCACCAGACGTGGGTAGTCATTGTCAAGGAACCTCGGCGTGGTAACCACAGTATAGGGGACTTGACTATCTGTCTGAATACGGTCGCAAACCCTGATTCTGGGTGATCATCATGGTGTGAATTATAGTCGGTGAACATTGTGGGACGTTAAGTCCAGTGAATCAGAAGTATAAATCATTGGAAGGAAAAGAGGAGGATCGGGTGGTGTTGCATGCAAAGAGTATGTAACCTTTATTCGGAGCATGTTAAACACACCCACATAGGCTCCCCTCCAACCAGCGAACCATCGTTAAGGGTTTGGTGATGGGGCCCCATCATCAAATCAACGACTCGGTTCAGCCAATTAAACTGCGAGTTTAACAATGACAAAGGTGACGTGGTTACCACTCGCGGTTTGTCATTGGAATTCCTGCATAGAGCTGGTTGTGGAAAGTTGTCTGTCTTTTGGCTGCTGCTTAGCCTAGACAACTGTGGTGTGCACTAAACACTACTCCTTTGTATATAGTGTACATATGTGTAAATAGCACTTTGTTATACTTGGTGAAGGAAAAGACAAAAGTCTTATATAATCACAATTACTTGGTGAAGGAAAAGACAAAAGTCTGGAATTAATCTAACTGATTTTTTGAAGGAAATACAATTTCAATACATCTTCTACTGTGTTTCTTTGCTCCAAGCTCCCTTTACACTCAGGTTAACAGGCCATTGAACCTGAGGTTGTAATAGGTGGCATCAAGTGAAGAGGCGACATCTGGGACCGCCTTGTTGGGTATGAAGGAGATGATCGTTTCCATCTCTACTCATCGACTCTGAATTTCGGTATAGAGACGATGAAAGTGCATAAACTAGTGGGATATTGTTGTGATAAAAACACAGGCCTCATTTCTAGGCTTTATTGAACACAAAATCCATGGTACATGTCTGCAACAGAAGAAAATACATCTAATGACTGCTGCTGCAGGACAGGTGATGTAAGGTGCATATGTCCTCAGAAAAGCTATAGCTACTGGCGACATATTTAAGCTTACCATGTAATCTGCATCACGAATGTATTTGTGTAAGAACGAGACCACACGCCATGCTGGGCCATCGCCGTACTGTTTGTTGTTATTGTTAGGGGCCCCCTGAGGTGGTGCCGTATTGTGTCCTGCTGCGGCTCTCCACAAGAGCGGTATCACTACAATCTCCCCCTTCTAAAATATCAGATACAGTAATCCTCCAAACGGTTAGATGGGTGACGTGTACGTCCAGACCTTCGTAGCCCTTGAGCCTCTTCACCGGGTTCGGTATTTTCTAGCGGGGTTTGACTATCTACTGGAGCGGCATCCTCTATTTCAATAGGGGTAGCCTGAAAAGGCTTCCCTGGAGAAACCGAAGCATCTTTCACAACATCTATTGGTGTATCTTGAGATTCCGCACTAACATTGGTTTCAACTGGGGCTAAGTGTCTTGTAGATACAGTAGTCTCTTCACCATTTTGGTAGCGAATGTGGGCATAATGCGGATTAGCTTGTAGGAGCTCTACCTCTTCCACTAAAGGATCCGTCTTGTTCATCCTACGGTGACTCTTCTGGAGAATGGGTCCAGGGTGACATAACCAGGTGGGCATGGAGACTCCCGTAGAGGAACGACGTGAATAGTTGAAGAGTCTCTCATGAGGGGTAGCATTAGTAGCTGTGCACAGCAATGATCTAATAGAGTGAAGGGCATTAGGTAAGACAGTCTGCCAGTGTTGAACCAGTAGATTGCGAGATTTCAGTGTCATTGTAACTGACTTCCATATAGTACCATTGAACCGCTCCACTTGACCATTACCTTGAGGGTTGTAGCTTGTTGTTCTGTTGCAAGCAATCCCTTTGTTAGCCAAAAACTCATGAAGTTCATTACTCATGAACGAGGATCCCTGTCTGAATGGATATAGGCCGGCATACCAAAAATAGCGAATAACTGGGAAAAACAACTGATGACAGTTGAAGCAGTCATATTTGCACAGGGGAACACAAAAGGAAACCTAGAATATTCATCTACTATGTTAAGGAAATACCTATTCTGGATTATGCTTGGTAGAGGTCCTTTGAAATCTATATTCAGTCTCTCGAAAGGCTGGGTGGCTTTTATGAGATGAGTTTTCTCTGGCTGGTGAAAGTTTGGCTTGCACTCTGCACATACTCTGCATGATCTGATCACTTGTCGCACCTCTTCCACTGAGTAGGGCATATTCTTAGATTTAACAAAATGATACAGGCGTGTAACTCCTGGGTGACACAAGGCCTTGTGGAGCTCTGAGAGTGATTGCAAATCATGACATGCTGCTCCACAGTGGGACCTAGAGAATGCATCAGGTGAAATGTTTTCTTCACCTGGTCGATACAGAATATCAAAGTTATAACACGATAGTTCCATCCTCCAGCGTAATATCTTGTCATTCTTGATCTTACTTTTGTGCATCTTGTCAAACATATACATCACGGACCGTTGGTCAGTCCTTACAGTGAAATGTCTGCCTGTTAAATAATGCCTCCAGTGGCGAACTGCTTCTATGATGGCCTGGGCTTCCTTTTCTACAGCAGCATAGCACTTCTCTGATCCTTGAAATGTTCTTGAAAAGAAAGCTACGGGACGTCCTGCCTGAGATAGGACTGCAGCAATGGCAACTTCAGATGCATCCGTTTCCACCTCGAATGGTAGGGACTCATCAATGGCCTGAACTACTGAGTTTTCAATGTCCTGTTTGAGAGTATAGAAAGCAGTTTCTGCTTCCTTTGTCACAGGAAATATCGTGGTAGCACTCAGTGGGCGAACTTTATTTGAATAGTTGTAGATCCACTGTGAGTAATAAGCAAAGAGACCAAGAGTTCATTGGAGTGACTTTTTGTCTTGGGGCATTGGAAGTTCCCGTAGAGGTCGAAGTCTTTCAGGGTCTGGGGATATTGCACCTCCTTAAACCACATAACCAAGGATGTTAAGCCTTTTAGTGGAAAAAGTGCACTTTTCTTCATTATAACTGATATTTTTCTTCTTGGCAGCTTCCAAAAACTTATCAAGGTTCGCATCATGTTCCTCCTGGGTCTTGCCACAAATGGTAACGTTATCTAAATATGCATAAGTTCCAATAAGTTGCTCTTCCTGAATGAGTGAATCCATAATTCGTTGGAAACAAGCTACCCCATTGGTAACCCCAAAGGGACTCTGGTAAACTGATAGAGGCCGTCACTAGCCTGAAACGCTGTGTATGGTTTATCTTCATTCCTTATAGGGACTTGATGATAGGCACTTCGTAGATCAATTGTGCTAAACACATAGTACTGAGCAATTTTGTTCACTGTATCATCAATTCGAGGTAGAGGGTACCCATCAAGAAGTGTAAATTTGTTGATTGTCTCAGAATAGTCGATAGCCAGCCTCCGTTTCCTATAATCATCCTTGACAACAACGACCTGTGCACGCCAAGGAGAATTACTTGGTTCTATAATACCCTCCTTCAGCAGCCTCTGAGTTTCTTTCTCAATGAACATCCTATCTTCATAAGAATAGCGGCGTGACTTAGCTGAGATAGGATGACAATCCGCAGTAAGATTCGCAAACAGCTTTGGTGGGTCTACCCTTAAAGTGCTAAGACCACAGACAACGAGAGGAGGCAGTTCACCTCCATATGTTAAGGTAACACTACCATGACGCTTCTGAAAGTCCTGACCAAGGATCACATCAGAGCACAGTTGTGGCAGAACAGCTAAATGTACATCTTGATAATCCCTGCCATTAACTCTAAGGTTTACCTTACAAAACCCTAACGTCTGAATAGAGAGAGATGTTGATGCCATGGAAACGGTACCTGATGAGTGATGTACCGTCAAGGAGTGGCGTTTAACTACGTCAAGGATGATGAAACTCTCTGAGCTGCCACTGTAAATCAGACCATCTACTTCTGTTCCTTTGATGAACACTTTCACAACTGCCTTTGACAGTGAATTTGGAGCAGCCGCAGAAGTCACTGTTGCTAGAGTCGCCTGGTCGGAATGTGTAGAAGCACTAGCTCTTATTGATGCATTAGCACGACATACTTTAGCAAAGTGACCTTTCTTATGGCATTGATGGCACATTGCTTCACGAGCCGGACACTTTGGACGTGGATGTCTTGAAAAACCACAAAAGAAACACTTTGTGCCTGCAGCTGCTGTCACTGAAGCAGGTTCCACAGTAACTTCATAAAAAGAGTCTTGGTCGGGAGTTGCAGCACTTACCACTCGAGAAGGCTGGGTAGTACTGTACACTTCAGAATTCTTCTGGGCTGAATCTAATGCTCTTGCCTGGTCAAGGGTAGTGGCTAAGTCCAGAGTTTTATTCTCCAATAAACGCTGCCTTATTATTGGTGATTGCAGACCACTGATAAAAGCATCCCTGATGGACTCTTCACAATACTGAGAAGCTGTCACCGCTCGGAAGTTACAGTCCTTACCTAATATTTTCAATGCTTGAAAGTATTCCTCTAAGGATTCACCAATCTGCTGGCGGCGAGTTGCAAGACGATATCGTGCAAAGATTTCATTTGTGGGCTTAATATACTGAGACTTGAGGGCATTGATAGCATCTTCATAGGTTTTACACTCAGAAATAACCTCATAGATTTTAGGTGACACAAAGTTGATGAGCAGGCTTAGTTTATCTAGATCTTCCTGAGGAAAGGCTCTCAAGAAGTTTTCGAAAGTCTTAAACCAGTGCTTCCATTCCTGAGCAGCCGTTGATACACTGGGGTCAGAGTCTAGCCTCTCAGGTTTCAGTAAACGCTCCATGTTGCAGTGTAGTCTAGCTCAGAATCGCCACCAGGTAGCCCAGGATATCTGTGTTCAATAAATTGTTGTGATAAAACACAGGCCTTATTCCTAGGTTTTATTGAACACAGAACCCATGGTACATGTCTGCAACAGAAGAAAATACATCTAATGACTGCTGCTGCAGGACAGGTGATGTAAGATGCATATGTCCTCAGAAAAGCTATAGCTACTGGCGACATATTTAAGCTTACCATGTAATCTGCATCACGAATGTATCTGTGTAAGAGAGAGACCACACGCCATGTGCTAGGCCATCGCTGTACTATGTTTTGTTGTTATTGTAAGGGGCCCCTGAGGTGGTGCAGTATTGTGTCCTGCTGCGGCTCCTCACAAAAGCGGTATCACTACAATGTCACTACCGCCCGCCTCCGGCTGGGTTACAAGTATCTTTGGCAGGTTAAATCACCACCACCAGATGTAGACCAGACAAGATGTAAACTTTGCCAGTTGGATTATTGTCACACCCTGCGTCATTATGTACTGGAGTGCGATAAAATTAATGAATTCAGAGACTACTCACTCAGAAATGTTCAAGATATGTCAAAGTATTTTATCCACAGTGGCATATTACAGACCATTCTGGAAAAATACCCTGACTTTGCTCCCTGTAAATAAAGCATTGACACGTGTGTGTGTGTGTGTGTGTGTGTGTATGTATATGTGTGTATGTGTATGTGTGTATGTATATACATGTATGTGTGTGTATGTGTGTGTGTATATATTTATGTGTATATGTATATGTATATGTGTGTGTGTGACCCAACAATTAAAATTTGCACCAATAACTCATTACAGTTGTGGCTGGGTGTAGACTAATAGATTGATCATTGCTTTATAATTTGTTCATGAGTGCAACCATGTACAGACGTAAGTAAATTTACTTACATGATTCATTACCTTGTAACTAGTGAATTAATTACCATTGTACCTTGTTCAGCTATCAAAACTTTGGGGCCCAGTTTCTGGACCCTATATATACCTCTGTAATCTGCAAATACCTTTGTAACTTGTCATGATTGTGACCATCTGAGTTCATTACCTTTGTAACTTGCTCAGCTATCAAACTTTGAGGTCTAGTCCCTGGACCCATTATGTACCTCTGTAATCTTTTGACTACCGCCCACAGGATGGGTATGGGGTGCATAATAAAGATATCAAACTAACTAACATCCCAGGTTACACAGCCAGTCACAACTGTAGGACAAACCAGCGAGGGGGTGGAACAGCAATATATTATACAAATCAACTTGCATGTATCAAAAACTCTTGCACAAGGGATGAACATGGAGAATATATTATAGCTAAATTTAAATCAAAAGACCTGCAAAAACCCCTCACAGTGATAAACATCTACAGATTGCCACAGTCAAACATCCACCACTTTAGTGAAAAACTAGGAAACCTGATAATGGACTCACGCCTTAACAAAGATCACTTGCTGCTCACAGGAGATTTCAACATAAATCTCCTACATGACCAGGACCCACAGGTAACTGAATTCACAAACACTATGAGCAACTGCTTATTACTACCAACAATATCAAAACCTACAAGAATCTCTGAGAACAGTACCTCGTTACTAGACCACATCTGGAGTAACACTATATCCCCTCTAAAATCAGGCATAATCACAGAAAACACCACAGACCACTACCCTACCTTTCTCATAACTAACCTAGGCATTTTGCCCCAAGAAATTGCAAAAGTTACCTTCAGACTACATAATGAGCCAGCTGTTAATAATTTTATATCAGCTATGACGAACATTGACTGGCTTAATGAATTAGAACCATATTCAGATACTAATGAATGCATCAAGTACTTTCTTAAAAAAACACACAACCTCTATAACAGACATTGCCCTAAAAAAACTAAACAGATCACAGCTAAGAGACTTAACAATCCCTGGCTAACACCCAGCATCCTGAAATCCATAAACAAGAGGCACCAATACGAAAAACAATAGAGAAGGGGTCTAATAACCAAAGAACAATCCAAACGCTACTCATCAATCCTTACTAGCCTGATAAGAAGGTCCAAAAAATTGTATTATGAGAACAGACTCCAGACCGTAAAAGGTGATATGAAAAAAACCTGGAAAACCCTATCTGCAATTCTAGGAAATAAAAAGATATCCACGAACAATACCATCAAATTATCAAAAACAGATGAACCCCTACTCTCACCAACTGAGACAGCAAACAGACTTAATATTTTCTTCTCCACCATTGCAAAGAATCTAGCGAGTAAAATCCCAAGCTCGAACACTCGTCCAACAGACTACCTCACCAACACCTACCCAGATACACTATTCCTAGCTCCTACCAACTCAATTGAAGTCTCGCTCATAATCAACACCCTTAAAAACAAAGCAGGAGACATAAACAGCTTACCACCCTTTATGTACAAAAAAGCTTCGCATGTACTGTCACCAATTATAGCAGCATTATTCAATAAATCCATTGAATCTTCTACCTTCCCATCAATTCTAAAAATAGTTAGGGTCACCCCGATCCACAAAGGACTTGAATAATTATAGACCAATCTCAATTTTACCACTGCTTTCTAAAATCTTCGAAAAATTAATTCCTCCTCATTTCACACAATGTACTCAACCCCTGTCAATTTGGATTCAGGACTAACAAGAGCACAAACGATACTATAACACACATGTTAGAGTTAATATACACC
>WNWK01043299.1:0-15571 GCA_009830355.1 Cherax destructor
CAAATCCATGAATCCCCCACCTTCCCATCAATACTCTAGCGAGGGGTTTCCCCATACATAAAAGGGGGGAAACAAACAGACCTAATAACTATAGGCCCAAAATCTAACTTACCCCCTTTCTCCCAAAAACTTTGAAAAATTAATTCATAGACAGATCTATTCCTACCTCATCTCCCACAACGTACTCAACCACTGTCAGTTTGGATTCAGGCCTAATAAAAACACAAATGATGCTATTATACACATGCTAGAAATAATATACACCGCTCTCGAGAAAAAAGAAATCCCATTGGGAATCTTCATTGATTTACGTAAAGCTTTTGATACAGTTGACCATGATCTGTTACGCATAAAATTATTACACTATGGTATAAGGGGGCACTCCCTCAACTACCTAAAATCATACCTTAGCAACAGAAGCCAATATGTGTACACAAATGGAGCTAGCTCTACCATGCAAACTATTACAGTTGGTGTCCCACAGGGAAGTGTTCTTGGCCCACTTCTCTTTCTCATTTACATAAACGACCTACCAAATGCATCTCAACTGCTCAAACCCATACTATTTGCAGATGACACTACATACGTCTTCTCTCACCCAAGCCCAGACATACTAGCCAACACTGTAAATGCTGAATTGCAGAAAATATCTACCTGGATGATGACTAACAAGCTTACTCTCAATATTGATAAAACCTATTTCATTCAGTTTGGAAACAGAGCTACAAATGTACCACTTAACATAATGATAAACGGGTCCCTTGTCACAAAACTCAGAGGAAAATTCTTAGGAATCCATCTTGACAGTGGCCTCAAATTTCAGACACATATACAACAAATTTCCAAGAAAGTCTCCAAGACCGTAGGAATACTATCCAAGATACGGTACTATGTTCCACAACCAGCTCTCCTTACCCTGTATCACTCACTCATTTACCCCTACCTCACCTATGGAATCTGCACATGGGGCTCAACAACAATAACTCATCTCAGACCATTAATAACACAACAAAAGGCTGCAGTCAGAATGATAAAAATTCCACTCCAGACAACATACTCCACCAATATTAAAAATCTAAACTTACTCACCATACAAGACATCCATACTTTTTTCTGTGCCTATTACATACATAGAACACTAAACTCAAATATTAACCCACCACTCAAACTTCTCTTACCAACCTTAACAGGACACATGACCATAACACAAGGCACAGATCACTCTTCGATGTTCCCCGTGTCCATCTAACACTATGTAAAAACTCAATGCACATTAAAGGCCCAAAAATTTGGAATTCATTACCTGTGATTGCCAAAGAAACCCTGCCTGTACCTCAATTCAAACTCTGCTGAAAAACCACCTACTTTTTTTTTTTTAAAAAAAAAAAAAAAAAAAAAACACTTAATCCCGGTTTACGTTATTAATCGTTCCAGAATGCTGTTCAAGTACTGTTACCAAACGAATTTGTTCTACAGGAATAATGTAAATTAGATTAGGCCTTTTGACTCCAAAATACACTTACATAATTGTTCGAGTTTGGAGCTAACGTAACCGGGGTCCACTGTATTTCAATTATCATCAGTAGCTGTTCATTACTGACATGTATTTAAAAGGTTTGCCTTAGTCAGTATTTGCACACCTACAATGAAAATAAGGAATTTTAAAAATACAGTGGACCCTCGGTTTTCGTTCACCTCAAACTGAACATTATGTAAGTGTATTTTGTAAGTGCTTTGTAAGTGTATATTTGGGGGTCTAAAGGACTAGTCTAATTTACATTATTCCTAGGGAACAAATTTGTTTGGTAACGCATTATGAACAGCATTCTGGAACTAATAAATCACGAACACTGGGGGTCCACTGTATTTCAATAGTGTATACAAAAATAAAATAATGCTATGGTTAGAGGTGGAAATTGTAAATTATTTGAGCACCTGCATAAATGGTGGTAAAAATAAATCTTTAAGATGAAATATGAAAGTATTTGTAATAATAAAATTTTTACCAGTACATTATTAAAAATTAAAGTATTCAATGCTAGAAAAAAATGGATAACATATAAATGGTAGTAATAAGGTGACCTCTAAAGAGTAGCACTAATACTTAGTTACCAAGAAGAAGATAAAGTAAAAAGTTATAAAATGACAACAATATGATATGAGGGAAGGAAGTCTGCACTAACTCTTGCACAAAGTTGAATGTTAAATTCAGTATTATAATCAGGGAGAAGCAATTTGGTTTGATTCATGGAAGGAGAGAAGAGATTCCCTTCCTTGGATCAACAGCCCCTCACTACTATCATGGCTAGAGTAAGGCCTTGATGCGAGATGTAGCAGCACCTTACTCCTGCTCTACTATACAAGGTTCAGCCCCATGACTGCTGTAGACCTCTAGCATACAAGGTCCAGCCCTATGATTGTTTTAGACTTAGGGACAGACCACCTATCAAGGCGAGGGACTGATCAACCCAAAATTACCTCTCAACTTGTACTGTCTCCAGTGTTATTTTCTTCTGTATAAAACTGAAGAAACCTGATGTACAGGTGAAATGTTTCAGCAACAAAGATCCCAAAGTGCTGCATGTTCTTATTCATCAACTTGTTGGTACTGTATACGATAAGAGTACAGTGGTACCTTAACTTACGAGTGCCCCAACTTATGAGTTTTCCGAGTTACGAGCCGTCACTCGGTCGATTTTTTGCTTCGAGTTGCAAGCCAAAATCTAAGTTACGAGTGAGCTTCAGATATGCCGCCACTAGCTGGCGGTTTATCTTAAGTCAAATCCAACTCTACTCAGAGGAATGTCAGGTAGTACTGCGTCCCATCCCCATTCTCTTCCAAGACATAACTGGAAGGATAATACTCCCACACTAATCCCAGATTGTAGTGTGGCACCTCGTCCTTGTTTGGTTCTCATATAAATCCAGGGAAGAGGTAACCTCCATTTCAACACTCAAGAGTTTTTCCAGAAACATTAAGGTGGGTGGAGTACTGATAGTGGTAGGTGGAGTAGTCATGGTGGTGGGTGGAGTAGTCATGGTGGTGGGTGGAGTAGATATGGTGGTGGTTGGAGTAGATATGGTGGTGGGTGGAGTAGAGATGGTGGTGGGTGAAATAGTGAAAGTGGTGGGTGGAGTAGAGATGGTGGTGGGTGGAGTAGTGAGGGTGGTGGATGGAGTAGTGATAATGGTGGGTGGAGTAGATATGGTGGTGGGTGGAAAAAAAGTGAGGGTGGTGGGTGTAGAGCGATGGTGGTAGGTGGAGTATTAAGCTTTATGTTTTATACGATACTGTATATCTTATTTATAAATACAGTCAACCCCGGTTAACGATATTAATCCGTTCCAGAGGGCTTATCGGTAACCAAAAATATAAGTTATCAGATTCTATTTTCCCCATAAGAAATAATGGAAATAAAATTAATCCATTCCAGACACCAAAAAGTATTAAAATAAAATATTTTTTTTACAACATAAGACATGCAATTACACACAAGTTTATGAGAAATAAAGAAATAATAGTAGTACAATAACATGTCACTTACATTTATTGAAGAGTTGTTGATGTGTGGAAGACGGGAGGAGGGGAAAGGATGGAGTAGTATGCTAGTGTTTGGAAGGGAATCCCTTCCATTAACACTGCAGGTGGCAAGTTCTTTTTGGGGTTACTGGCCTTTTCTTTTAATGCCACTAGACCAGGTTGAGAGTCACTAAAACCCCTCTCTAACAAAAAATCTGTCCAGGGAGCTTTTGGTCCGGCGATTCTTTAAAACATCCCTGAAATGGGACCCCACAGTGTCATTGTACGGGTTGCCAGCATGGCCTGCAACAACTTGGTTAGGGTGATATTCATCCATAAAGCCTTGCACCCTGCTCCACATTCCACAAATCTTCTTAATCACTGAAGAAGGCACCTTCTTCCATCTCTGTTCCACCTCTTCCTCCTCTGAACCATTTTCCTGACCTGTGGTCTGTTGTTGTTTGCTGTTGAAGCTCTTGCAGATCTTCAGTGGTTATCTCTTCTTTGTGCTCCTCCACCAACTGTTCCACATCCTCACCACTCACCTCCAACCCCATGGACTTGCCCAGTTCCACAATTTCTTGCACAACAGGCTCAGGCTCAGGGTTCTGAGGCTCAGCCCCAAAACCTTCAAAATCCCTCTCAGGACAGTCTGGCCACAATTTTCTCCAGACAGAGTTCAAAGCCCTGGTAGTCACCCCCTCCCAAGCCCTACCTATAAGGTGTACACAATGCAGGATATGGAAATGATTTTCCAAAAGTCTCTTAGGGTCATATGCATGTCTGTGGTCACATCTAAACACTTTTGAAACATTGCTTTGGTGTAGAGTTTTTAAAGTTGCAAATGACCTGCTGGTCCATGGGCTGGAGGAGAGGAGTGGTATTAGGGCAAGAACTTCACTTTGATGAACTTAAAGTCCTGCACAATTTGCTCTGCCAAGTCTGGAGGATGACAAGGAGCATTGTCCATTATGAGGAGGCACTTAAGTGGCAAATTATTTTCCTGGAGATATTTCTTCACACTGGGGCCAAACACGTCATTGAACCAATCTAAGAAAATATCCCTTGTGACCCATGCCTCACTGTTAGACTTCCCCATCACACACAAATTAGACTTGGCGATACCGCATCTGCTAAACACTCGGGGGTTTTCAGAATGATACACCAGTAAAGGCTTCACTTTACAATCACCACTGGCATTAACACAAAGCATCAGAGTTAGCCTGTCTTTCATGGCTTATGAAAGGACTTGTTTGGCATTTTCTTCCAAAACAGGCCCGTTTCGTCACAATTGAACACTTGTTGGGGTTAGAATTGTTCAGCCTCTATGTACCCTTTGAATTCCTGCACATATTTTTCAGGCACTTTTGTCAGAACTGGCTGCCTCACCATGCCCCCACAACACTATGTATGCCACACGCTTCTTAAATCTGGCAAACCAGCCTTTGCTGGCTTTAAATTCGTTTACTTCAGCACTCGTTGCTGGCATTTTCTTGACGAGATCATCATGCAACTGCCTCGCTTTTCACATATTATTGCCTGCGTAACACTATCTCCTACTAATTGTTTCTCGTTGATCCACACCAACAACAAATTTTCCACATCTTCCAGCACTTGCGATCTCTGTTTTTTGATCACATTTGCACCTTTTCGCAACAACAGCTTCCTTGATTTTACGTGTATTTCCCTTGGCCACAATGGTAGCGATGGTTGAATAGGCTTTGCCATACAGCCTGTCCAGCTCAGTGATATGCACTCCACTTTCATATTTTGCTATTATCTCCCCTTTACTTCTACTGTATTTCTCAGCCCCTTTACCACAGGGCTGGCACTAGGAGCTTTCTTTGGACCCATGGTGGCTTATTTAGCAGTTGCAAGCACTAAAAACAGTGGAATAAGACAATATACTGGTATGAATGCGTGGGTGGTGGTAGCTCTCGCTTGTAAACAATAGCACACTTACATCCCTGGAGTGCCCGCCAGCTGGGCCACGCGTACGAGTCCGGGACGAAATCGTTTCCGAGTGGATCATCGTAAACTGAGCCAATATTTTGACGGAAAATGTATCGCTAACCGATTTTATCGTTATCCGACGCCATCGTTAACCGGGGGTTTACTGTACATTTTCTTATTTAAAAAATCGTAACAAAAAAATTGGGGTTGTTTTTGGGGGCTGGAATGGATTAATGGGATTTCAATTAATTTCAATGAGGAAAATTTATTTGACATAACTTTGAGCAATGTATTGTAATGTATTGTAAATTTATTGTCTCGTGTTTTATTAAACTTAACCATACAAAACACCAACTCCACAATTTTGGCAAAATGCACTGGTAACCAACTATCTACATCTTTATTTGCTATCTTTGGTCTATGTACAAGAAATTATTTATTAGCTCAAAAATAATCAAATATAATTCAGTAAAGGTCATTTTATCAGACTTTCACTTTACTGAGTGGACATATATGCATCAGTCTTAAACCAAAACTCTGATACCATATTTTGAGTTTGTTTTATACAGTGGACCCCCCGTTTTCGTGATGCTCCAAACTCGAACAATTATGTAAGTGTATTTTTGTAAGTGCTTTTGTAAGTGTATTTTGGGGGGCTAAAAGGCCTAATCTAATTTACATTATTCCTTATGGGAATAAATTAGTTTTAAGGCACTTGAACAGCATTCTGGAACGAAAAATCACGAAACCGGGGTCCACTGTACTTTGTTTTTTATGTTAATGAGAAATAAATTTTATTATCTGGTGATAAAATACAGTGGACCACCCCCGAAAATCGGGCCCGTCTGATTATCGGCTGCCTCGAAAATCAATTGCTTTTTCGGCCCAAGTTTTCCCGATTATCGTCCGTTCCCAATCGCCGCGTACCAAGGTACCACTGTATCATGTTTCTATGTTATTAATATTGTTTATTATATGTATTAGATGGTGTGATAGATAAATAAGCCATAGAGCTGATATTAGTGTCAAATTGAAGCTGTGTCTGCACTCCAACAATAAACTCGCCTCCCTCTCCATCTTCCATACACCAACAAGAGTCACCAATAAAGGTAAGTGTGATGTTAATGTTTCTGTTTATACCTGGGTTTACCTGGAGAGTTCAGGGGTCAATGCCCCTGCAGCCAGGTCTGTGAGCCAGGCCTCTGTGTTGGATCAGGGCTGATCAAGCCAGGCATGCTTTGGCTGCACGCAGTCCAACGTACGAACCGACCTGGCTGGTCAGGCACAAACTTTAGGTGCCTATCCAGTGCCTGCCCCAGAATGTGGGGGGTCTATTAGTATCCCCAGCATGCTGTTATTAGTGAGTTTATATTTATTTGTCATTCTTTTCTGTATGTAAATCTATGTTAATCTCTAAAAAATTATTTTTGTTAATACTCCTGGGTGTCTGAAACGGATTAAATTGAATTTTACATTATTTTCTTATGGGAAAATGACTGGAGTTTTAGTTGATTTCGGTTTAAGTCGATCCACACCTCTGGAGTCAATTAAGCACAGCGGAGGGTTCACTACATAGGTATTAATTACCAAACACGGGAGCACACCTGCTCCATTTTTCCTCTCAGCCACGACACCTCTGGTGACAAGTGCTCTTTAATCAGTAAGAAACATGGAGTTTCACAAGAGACGATTCCCCATTAGTCTAATAAAGCAAAAAGACTAAATACGGTGGACTTCCCCATATTCAAATGGCTCGGCAGTCGAACAAATCGTCATTAGTACAAGAAATTTGATATCGTCATGCGAACAAATTGTTATGCAGCAGTGAACAAATACGTTAAGTGACCTGTCCGTCCCAGAAGCAGGTGCCCTGTAGCGCGAGAGCAGATCCAGCGTTCTTTTACTCGAGGAACAATACCCTGCAGCCTCAGACATTTTCATAATTATAATTTTTTTGCAGTTTGTTCATTAACCCCTTTGGGAGTAGACCGAGGCACTTCTGAGGAAGAAGTGTTTTCTTGCAGATTAGAAAAATATTCAGGAAAAAAAAAACTTATTTTTATGAAATGATAGTTTTTTCTGAATCTCATAACTAAACAAAGAATTTTTGCGATCAGCCACCTACGGAGATATGGAGAGGATTCAGTTGACCACAGCTTGGATCGGTGTGGCGTCTTGGCTCGGTTGACGGTATCGTTTTTTTTTTTTTGAGAGTTATTTCTTGCTGAAATTTCATTTTTTTCAAATATTTTATCAGCTGGGAGACCAATATAAAGTGCTGTTTTCAAATATTCACACAAAGCATTTCTTATAAATAAATACCTATAAAAGTTTTATTTATACTAGTTTGTTTGCAAAACATGTTTACAGCAATGTCTGATATGCAATTATGTTTATAGCTTTATTGTTCAAATCTTATCTCTCATAGCATGTAGGTATGCAGATGTTTCTAGAAGTTCTGTGACTGTGGAAGTCTCTGAAACATGGTTCATTACCTGTGGTGTTTCTGTCCTGCTTGCTTAGCCAAAAGCAGGAGTGTCTTTGGCGTTGCTGTGGGCGTCTTTGTATGTCTCTTGTGAGGCATGCCCCCTCTTCAGAGCCTTTTCTTCAGCTTACAGTAGCAGGCAGTTTTGTTAGAGGAAGTGTTCACCTGGCCTCAGACGAAGGTAGTTGTTTGAAGTATTTCGTAGGCGGTTTCTATGTGCGGTGGTGTTTCTTGGTCTTTGATGATTATTTTTGATAACGGGTGACAAAATTAGCCATATGGTGCGTTTGTTTTGTGATGTTAACTTATAAGCATTATCAGCATTGAGCATGGTAATGTCAAATCATGAAAAGGTTTTATGTACCCTTTCGCTCTTTCTCTTTCAATCAACAAACCAATCTTACCATCTGTCATTTGTCGCTAAGCGCATATTGAGAGTGTGAATCCATCACGGCTACGGAGTTTAGAATGGGTTCATCAGTCTCTCATTCACCCTGCTACATCTTTTTGTTTTCAGTGGGTGAATTGATGGCAGCAAAATGTGGCAATCTAGTTTATCATCTACCGAAATGCCTTGATATCATTGGCGACCAGACCTTCCACCTCACCTCTCACAGTGCCTCTGTGTGAACTGAGCATAACTACGATTTTACTGTATTTCTTGCCATACGCATCTGTCATGTTCACTCATAAAAAGTGATAATCACGAGGAGGAGCTTGTGTACCAGTTGTCAATATATAATGTATGCCTTACGAGATATGGTTCCATCCATTGTTTTAATACATCACAGAGATACCAAGTGGTAGCTACAGTATCTTTCAATGTATTACTTTCAATTATTTGCTGTGAATAACCAATACAATACCATAACGGAAATTACAGCTTTGCGTAACTTTCTCTGGCGTTTTCATCTTGGCAAGCCTTTTCACCTGCATTTGTGATGTGGTCCAACTGAACGATCAGTGACTGATCAACCTTAACCTGAAGGATGAATGTGTTGAATATCTTTTCAGATTACGAAACATGTTCTAATCTGCATATAACCTGCCGGATCAATGGACTGGTTATCAAAAACTAGCAACATCGGCAAAAGACGCTTCAAACCAGTTGTCACTGTTATAATATCTTCTAAGAAGCGCTGGTGTTGCGAATCGGGTTCTATTCTGTGATAAACCGGGCCCAATCAGTGTTTATAAATCCGGCACCAAACATTATTGTGGCAACACCCGGGAAAAGAATACTGTCTCTCTTTGATTTATCTCCTTCCGGCGATTTCAGTGGCAAGAGCGTGATTTGGTGAAGATAAAGTGTTGCATGATTCTGTATCAGGTGTCTGTGCTTTCTCTGATCAGCTCATAATTTACTCTATCAGGGTTGTCAAAAAATAACTGGAAGCATTCTTGGTCCAGCTACAGCATTAGCCACAGTGGATAAGATGGAAATGATCCACTGTGACTTTCATCAAATGATGGGGGATTTGGGACCAAGTGTCAGCCTGTAATCCCAGGTGCGGTCTGCTGGTGGGTACTGGATATTTACAGGTGGTTGTAGGGGGTTGTAGAAGTGGAGGTTGTGGTTGTGGGGTTGGTGGGTGGGTGAGGGTTGCCTTTGTTGTAACTGAGCTGAGTCAGCGGCGTGGGTGCCAGCATGGTCCACTGCTGGTGCCTCGCGCGCCACACCACCACTACCACTACCAGTTGCATGCACATTTCTCCTTACCAATTGCAGCTATCATCCTCATTTTCACTATCACTTCCTGTTGTACCACGGGATGTACTCCGAGATGTACTCCTAACCCTTGGAAGAGCATGGCACACTACCAGGCGCATATACCGTGCGTATATACTGACCTTTTCACCAGTGAGCATTCCTCTTCACTCGCCCAGCCCACTGGAACTATTTGAAGGGCTTGGGTTCATAAGTCCTCAGCAGTATCCATCACCATTGCTCCCATCTGAGTCTGGACATTAGAAAGCGGAGTTTCCGCCTTAGTTCTGGTACAACTGGCCGTGAACAGGCGCCACCAGCTTTTCAGAGGTGGACGGCTGTGGGTGGTCAGAGGTTTCCTCACTTTCTGCACAGTTATTATGGTCCACTATTTTCCAGTTCACAACACCTCCATATGAAAGTCATCACTATTTGCATCACTGTTAGAACATGCACAGTGAATAAAAGTGTCCCATTTCATGAGAAGGTAAGGTGTTTCTTGCTCACGAAGGCACCAGATTGAAGATTCATGCTGAAATGAACATTTCCACAATGCACCACTGGAGGTTGCCCGATTTTCCTACCAGCACTGACCCTACTTTGGGCCCATTCTCATCCAGGCCTACCAGCTGTTTCCAGCTTAATTTTGAAGCCGCTACCAAATTTGCAGCGTGCTAGTACGGCACAACCCCTGCTAAGTAAAACGTGCTATGTGTGGCACCATTTACGAAAGGTTCAGTGCGACTGAAATAAGCTACCATGGGTGTTAGAAGGGTTCCTAGTGGCATTGCCCTGAACAGTAAAAATTGAAACACCGTAGAAATGAAGGAAATAATATCACAAAAATACGAGTGAGCATGCAGCCGTTGTGTGATCTCCCTTGGGATATATGGCAAAACAGGTCAACTTCAAACTTCTATCCATAGCCCAAGAGGAAGGGAGAATTAAGCAAGCTGATGTTGCAAAGGTGATGTTATGTGCAGGCAAAAATAGTCTAAATAATCAGAAGAGATTGAAAGAGTTGTTGCTGGTGTGGATCAAGGATAGATTGGGTGATAGTGTAGTCAATTATTTTGTGAAAAGAGGCAAGGAGCTTTATGCGATCTTTTAAAAGAAATGCCTGCAACCAGTGCTGCTTGTAATGGTAGTGAATTTAAAAACTCCAACAGGCTGTTTGAGAGATTTAAAAATAAATGGCATACATAATGTGTCACAGACCCTTGTTTAGGCTGCCAGCTCAGACAAACATGGCTGAAAAATTCATACGCAGTTTGGGACTGCATACATGAAAAAAAAACTGAAACCTATGACAAGTCAGTATTATAAATTGTGTGAAACAGGCCTGGGCAGGAAAATTGCTAACAGGACTGTGCTCAGGAAGAAAAAAGCATATAGGAGTTCTAAACCTATGAAGACAGGCTAACTCTGCAGTGTATTCATTAATGCTGAGTGGGGATTTAATTCAAAAGCCTTTACTAGTGTATAAAAAATCAGATGTTCAAGGGGGCACAATGTAGTCTAAAGTAGTTGTGTGACAACTGGCTGGAGCTCAAATCAAAGAATGCATGGTGCAAGCACCTTTTCAATGACTGGATCCATAGTCTTTAGCCTGATCCAAATACTGGGAAAAGTTTAAGGACAAAAGAAAGAAAAGAAAGGAGAGAGAGAAGTGCCTCTATTTGCTTTCAGATGATATCCTTCATGTCCTCAACATGGAAGACCTACTGTGTGAAGACTTGAAATTTATAAAACTGAAATTTCACTTACCTCCCAGCACCTCCTCTTTCTCCCTCAGCCCATGGACCAGCAGGTCTGTCATGCAACTTCAAAAAAATACTAAAGGAGTGTTTTGAAAAGAGATGCTGAAATGACCTCGGACAGTGAATCCGACATAGGTTCTGGAAGAAATGCTTCCAATATCTACAGGCTGCATAGGCCTTATAGGCAACGAAAAAAGCCTTGGGAGGGTGACTTCAAGGACTTTGAACTCTGCTGCAGAGACCATTGTGAGCCAGTTGTGTCATGGAGGATTTTGAAGAGGTTTAAACTGACCGACCCTGCCGACCCTGTGCCTGCATGGACTCTGTTGGGTCAGAGCGAGTCCCTGGGGTTGGAGGAGCAGTGGCGGCAGAGGATGTAGAAGAGTTCTGGGAGACCTGAGGGTAGAGCTAACAACTCAAGCTGCAACAGCTGAAATGGAAGAAACATGGACCAGATTTGGGGCTGTTGATTCAGGAGGAGGGACAGAGAGAGGCTGAAGAAGGTGCCTTCTTCAGAGATCAGAGGTATGTGTAACTGGCAATGTGAGAACGGAATTGCAAAGTTTTGTTGAAAAATACACCTGAATAAGCTCAAACAAAGCCATGCTTTGGCAACATTCAATGACCAAAATAATATCTGGAACAAGGAAACGGACTGCATGGATGATTATTTGTTAAAGTGTCAGTGTTTCCCAAAACGTCATTGGGATTCAAAGACAAAAGAAAAGTAACCCCAGATAGAGCTTAGAAATAATATTAATAAACAATAATATAATATAATTTAATGTATATATTCAAACTTTGTAGCGAATGTAACTTTACTTGTGCAGTATCAATATACTTTTTCATATAGTCCAGATTAATGGTCTAAGAATGCCGCAATGCTGGCTTATATGGGGGCACATGTACATCTCGTTAGCAACTAAGTAATAACTATAGCAATAACTGTAACATATAACTAGATTCTACATATGGTGTACAATGTCTCAAATAAAGTATTTTATTTTATTTTGTTTATTTTATACCTGAAGTCCCTTCTGGGAGGATTCCCCTTCAAACACTAACCCCTCCCTCCACCATCACTCTCCCTCTCTTCCATATGCAAAATAACAATCTTCAATAATAGTGATAAAAAGACTTGCATTTATTTACTAATAATTTTAGTAGTGCAGCACTGTAGTATTTAAATATTTTGTCTATGTAAAAGCTTAATTTATTAAATATATTATTTTTAATATTTTGGATTTCTCAAGGCGGATTATTGTATTTTGATTTGTATTTCTTTTAAAGGGAAAAATTGTCCTTATACTGAACATTTCACGTCACACAGGTATAAACTCTGGAGCGGATTAAGTGAATGAGGGTCCCTGTAAATCTGGTGGACCCCAGGATTAAGCACTCACTCCTCAACTCAAACAATTGTATAAAACTATTTTTCACTGAAATACTTTGTAAGTCATGTGTATTTTGATTCTAAAAAGGACTAATCTAATTTTCATTATTCACTTAGAGAGGCAAATTAATAGTTGAAATTATGGCACTCGAACAGTATTCTGGAGCAATTATTTCTGAAGTCAGGAGGTCATCTATAATTAAGTTTGTTAAATTCTACCTTTGTTATAAGATATTTCTTATAAGATCTTAAAAATGGTCTTTTTTTCTCTAGCAAACTGGCCATATCCCACTAGGGGCAGTGTGACCTAATAAGAAAAACGGGTTTACTGTTTGCTGATTTAATAAATAGGCTACAGGAGAAAGGGTCATTACTTCCCGTACTCTTATTTTAGTTACCTCTTATGACACTACCATGACTTATGGAGGAAGAGTCTTTTCCCACTTCCCATGGAGAAATGAATGTAGTTTCAAATTTCTTTCTCCATTGAATATTTCACTACTTACTGTTCACTAAATATTTCACTACTGCTGTTCACTAATATTTCACTACGCTATTCCACTGTGATCTTCACTACTGCTATTTCACTTAAATATTTCACTACTTTCCTGTTCACTAAATATTCCACGACTGTTCCTTAAATATTTCTTTTCTGCTCATTTCACTAAATATTTGCTACTGCTGTTCACAGATATTCACTTTCTGTATTCACTTTCTAATCATTTCTGCTACTGCTCTGTTCATAAATATTTCACTTCAAGAGAATTCTTGGTTGCACCAGTAAAGCAGATTACTGAACTTGACAGCCTTAAAGTATTTTCCTAACTATGTGTTTACACATTAAGCTCTCGTAATACGTAAGACTGCTCTTTCTTTATGTAAAATATATTAGGAAATACAAGTGACCTAAGCTGTTAGAGCACTCCAAAACTCACCCTCATTCCAGAATACTGTTCAAGTGCTGTTCCTGCAAACAAATTATTCCCACTAAGGAATGATGTAATTGAATTAGTCCATTTCAGACCCCAAAAATACACTTATAACTACTTACAAAAATAAACTTACATAAAAGGGCGAGGTTTTGGATTATTATTATTATAATCAATGAGCGCTAAACCACAGGCGGTGCTAGCGCTGCAGGTTGTGCAGGATGCAGGGAGAATGGAGTTACAGCCAGGAGTGAGGGATGATTGGGCCAGATTATGGAGTGCAGCGAGTTGGTGGATGGTGGGGATGAGGTAGCAGAAATCAAGGTAGAAGGGACTGAGGAGGGTCCTTTAAGAAGTATAATCTTCAGTTTGTGTGCCAAGCTAATGGTTGTCAAAAGTCTTGAGAGGTAAGAGTTAAAAGGGGGTCCATCTGCAAGAGGAATTCTAAAGAAAGGACGCGACGAAGGAGCAGTTAGGAGACAAATTATGCGTGCTCGTGTTAAAGTGGAAAAGAGCAGTCAACAGAATATGTCAAACAGACCACTTTGCTGGGGTACAAACAATGCTCACCGAGAAGACAGGGAGGCCTCTCTATGAGATACCCCGGGGAGGAAGACCGGGGGGGGTGCGAAGACAGGAGGGGTTTTCTCCCCCCAAAACCCGAAAATTGGTGGAAAAAAAGGGCCCGGGAAAACCCATAACCGGTTTAATAGAATGATAGGCGAAACCCCAAAGGGGGGAAAATTTCAAAAAAATAAAGGGGGGAGGGTGTATAAAAATTTTTTTGGGGTAGCCTGTAAAGCACCGGGAGTCTAAAAAAACCACAAAAGGTGGCAGGGGAAGATCGGGGTAACCAAAAGGGGGATCCCAAAAAACTAGGGGGTGGGGGTATCAATTTTACGGAAACCTGTAAAAAAAAAAAAGGGAGTCTAAACGACCCAAAGGGGGACACAGGCATAAAAGAAAAGGGGTAAATGCCACAAGGTGGCATACAATTCAGCCTAAATATGCTCCCCCGGGGAATAGGGGCCCTCGTATGACGCTGTCGGAAACACTCCTTTTTGAAACCCCGGGGTCAGATTGACCGAACCTGGTGTTAAATGGATGGCATGGGGTGAGAACGGGGAAAAGGGGCTGAAAGAAAGGCGAGAAGCCGCCATGGGGGTTTGGGGTTTGCAAAAGGAGAAAGGTAGAACAGACACGGGGCAGGAAATTCCCAAGGGGGGGGGGGGAAAAAGGGGGGTGTCACATGAACATATAAGTTTGGGGGGTGAAGGGAAGGAACAGGGGGTGAATGTAGACTAAGAGAAAAGGGAGAAATAAAACAGGGCGACGAACAAATAAAAATCGCCTACTAACATTTTTAACAATCCAAAATGGAAGGAATCGGAGGTTGAGGAGGGAAAAAAAAGGAAAGTGTGCATCCGAAAAGATGGATGGCTGGAATTTGCTTTCCCTAGAGGCCCCTCAACCGGGGAAGGGGAACAAAGCCCCCCCAAAGGGTGCAAACCCCCCTGATGGATGGGTTTAAAGGGTTTGGGAAAAAGTAGCAGGAGGCCCCAAATTCTGGTTTTCCATTTAAACAAGTTTGAAAAAAATTTGGGCCTTTAATGTAGGGGAAAAGGGGGTTCAAATCAGCCCCATAAAAATGCGAGGGGTTTTTTTAAAAAGGTTCAGCCTGGTGTGAAAATTGCCTCAGAGAGGTAATGTGAGGGGTTTTCCAAAGGGCAAATTGAGGGCGAACAGGAGGCCAGCCGGCTTACCGTTTTGGGAAACCCTAGGGGTTTTAACAATGGATGATCAAAAACCCCTGAAAAATCTGT
>WNWK01043300.1:0-15570 GCA_009830355.1 Cherax destructor
CTCTCTCTCTCTCTCTCTCTCTCTCTCTCTCTCTCTCTCTCTCTCTTTTCTCTCTCTCTCTCTTCTCTCTCTCTCTTCTCTCTCTCCTCTCTCTCTCCTCTCTCTCTCTCCCTCATGAGCTAACAAGTATTACACTAGTGGAAATGCGTATTACTTACAGTCATCTTATGCCTTATATCTACAAGCACAGTATAGCACTTTGTCTGGCTTTTTGTTATCCTAGGTAATTTACACTATGTTCATAACTGTATTTATGTGTACCTGTGCCTAAATAAACTTACTTAGTCTTTGATTCTGATTTACGAGCGGCTCTGGGACAAAGATAGGCAGACGGAGACAGATATACGACAGAGATATAGACAGAGACAGAGACAGAAACAGAGAAGAAAAAAGAAAAAGAGAACTAGCCAGCCAGCCAAAGTCAGTCAGGCAGACAGTAAAACAGACAGCCAGGCAGCCAGCCAGCCACCCAGCCAGCAACCCAACCAGCCGGCATTCTGAACACGTATTACACATGTTACAGAACCGTTTCTCTTTACTTAGGGAATGGGTTTATAGGACATTCTGGCAGGATGACACTACCAGTGAAATCAAAATTGAAAGGATGTGGCACAAATGTTGCACATCTAGGGTGTTGATATTTCCTTGACCACTCGTGGCCACATCCATCTCAAAGCCACTAAACTCGGTGTCGACATCACTTTCCTCTTAAAGGAGTGTTAATACGACATGGCATTAGCAAACCCCTGGGGTTTTCCACGCTGTTTGCTCTAGCTGGCGCTCAACTGAACTGGTGCTCCCACAAGGTACTAAGTGGTCCCAGATTGTTTTAATAATGCTCACACTGAATGTTAAGACCCTTTTTATACTGACTAGGCCTGAGCCTATCATGCTAAATTTGGAGGCACGAAAAATAAAACGTCGATCTAATTTTCTATCACTGGCAGAAAGAACTTAGATCAATGTTTGGACAGTTAAAAGGCTAGTGATGGCTTAAATCCAGAAGATGGTACACCACAAACATGGCTCGGTTGCTACAGTTACATAGAAGAGGATACACCATTAACATATACTGTAGTGTATAAATTAATTGGGACAGGAGTAAATTTTGTGATTATCTCATATGTCTTAGCCTACGGCAATTAATGCAGTTGGGTTCTCTTCCTTTCAAAGGAGATTGCTATCGACTTTGGCAACCTGTACAACTGTGGTGTTACCCTGCGACTGTCGTCAGTGCTACAGCAGTTGCTGTTCTGTAAAGCTATTCCTGTAAGCATGCTCCATGAGTGAATGTGGTTTCGCAAATTCTTCCATCAGTTCATGATTATTGCTGAAATTCATAATGGATGTTATACCTAGGACGCATGTAAGTACTGTAGCCCACAGAAAACATGCTGATTTGAGTATCAGAGACATAACCGATAATTTGAGATAGGAAAGTCAACTGTTGGTCTGATTCTGAAAAGAGTCGACGGCACTGGTGATTGTGGAGAGCTGCGTCGAGGAAGATGGGGAAGATGAGGGAAAAGGTTATTAGAAGAAATTGTGTGAAGGATCTCACACAGCTATGAAGAAAATCGGCTGAGGTGGTCACTCGATCATAAGGGATGAACAACAGGTGACTTGAGAAAAGTTATATTTTCAGATGAGGAGCATTTTGAAGTACATGAGTACAGATCAGTGGTAGTGAGACTGAGCAAAGACGAAACCTCATCGGAATGGACACATTCAACAAGCGCCAAAACACCCACCGAAGAAGATGTTTTGGGGTAGTTTTACTGCTAAAAGCCCTAGACGGTTTGTTATTGTTGAAGGAACGATCAACAGTGACAGATACAAGTCAATCCTGGCAACTCATTTGCTTCCCATTTGATGGAGGCTTTCCTCATGAAGAAGGCATTTTTCATGCAACACTTTCAGAAAAATACTGACATTCTTCTCAGAGAGTTGGCTAAGCGTTCTAAGTTGGCCTGGAAACTCTCCTGACCTCAGTCAGATTGAGAATCTATTGACAATAACTAAACGCAGGATCGCGAAACAGGATTGTTCAACCTATGGAGAAGCTAATTGCTGCTGTAATAAGGACCTGCTGTTACCACGACGAAGAACTTCCAAAATATGATCAACATTGATCGATTCTACGCCAGAGTGTGTAGCAATACTTATAAAAGCAAGAGGTAGTCATATCTCTTATTAAATTATCTGTCATATCATAACTGTGCATTTTTCAAATAAACATTAATTTTCCAAATAAATGTCTTATTTCATCACTGTCTCAATTAATATGCATACTACTGTAGCTCTGCTTGCAGCTACACTCATGAAGGTACACAACGAGCACAGCTATGCTGTTAACTACACTGATGAAGGTACACCACGAACATAGCTCAGCTGCTAGCTACATTGATGAATGTACACCACTAGCATAGCTCTGCTGCTAGCTACATTGATGAAGGTACACCACGAGCATAGCTCTACTGCTAGCTATATTGATGAAGTTACACCACAAGCATAGCTCTACTGCTAGCTACATTGATAAAGGTACACCACGAACATAGCTCTACTGCTAGCTACATTGATGAAGGTACACCACGAGCATAGCTCTACTGCTAGATACATTGATGAAGGTACACCACGAACATAGCTCTGCTGCTAGATGCATTGATGAAGGTACACCACAAGCATAGCTCTACTGCTAGATACATTGATGAAGGTACACCACTAACATAGCTCTGCTGCTAGATACATTGATGAAGGTACACCACAAGCATAGCTCTACTGCTAGATACATTGATGAAGGTACACCACGAGCATAGCTCTGCTGCTAGCTATATTGATGAAGGTACACCAGAGTATAGCTCTGCTGCTAGCTACATTGATGAAGGTACACCAAAAGTAACTCTGCTGCTAGCTACATTGATGAAGGTACACCACGAGCATAGCTCTGCTGCTAGATACATTGATGAAGGTACACCACGAACATAGCTCTGCTGCTAACTACACTGATGAAGGTACACCACGAACATAGCTCTGCTGTTAACTACATTGATGAAGGTACACCACGAGCATAGCTCTGCTGCTAGATACATTGGTGAAGGTACACCACGAACATAGCTCTGCTGCTAGCTACATTGATGAAGGTACACCAAGATTAAAGCTCTGCTGCTAGATACATTGATGAAGGTACACCACGAACATAGCTCTGCTGCTAGCTATATTGATGAAGTTACACCACGAACATAGCTCTGCTGCTAGCTACATTGATGAAGGTACACCACGAACATAGCTCTGCTGCTAGCTATATTGATAAGTGCACCACGAGCATAGCTCTTGCTACTATATTGATGAAGGTACACCACGAACATAGCTCTGCTGATAGCTATATTGATGAAGGTACACCACGAACGTAGCTCCGCTGTTAACTACATTGATGAAGGTACACCACGAGCATAGATCTGCTGCTAGCTACATTGATGAAGGTACACAACGAGCATAACCTGCTGCTAGCTATATTGATGAAGGTACACCAGGAGTATAGCTCTGCTGCTAGTTACATAGATGAAGGTACACAACGAACATAGCTCTGCTGCTAGCTACACTGATGAAGGTACACCACGAACATAGCTCTGCTGCTAGCTACATTGATGAAGGTACACCCGAACATAGCTCTGCTGCTAGCTATATTGATGAAGGTACACCACGAGCATAGCTCTGCTGCTAGCTATATTGATGAAGGTACACCACGAACATAGCTCTGCTGCTAGCTACATTGATGAAAGTACACCACGAGCATAGTTCTGCTGCTAGCTACATTGATGAATATAACGATATGGTATTTGGCGTTTTCTTGGTGAGCGGGTATGCAAATGATAAGGCTTGGAGGCTTCTTACTTTATTTGTATAAAGGTGCGGGTAACAGGCTGCGTGTCTTGGCCATGGCCCAGGGCCATGCGCCTTGCGAAGGGGAGAGAGTTAGGCCTTGTCTGAGAGAAGTCTGGGTGCCAAGTGAGAGAGAGGCAGGGGAAAGGCAGACTCACATGGGTATGCCTACAGGCTTGCCCTTTGGCGGAAACTATGGGAACTAGCATGGCGGAAATATGAACTCAGCTGGCAGACAGCATGGGCTGTCTATGCAGACAGTACAGGCTCTCACATCGCTCGGTCACGAACCCTGGTCGTCCCGACCATGAATGGCAGTAAAAAAACTCGGTCTCTCTCTCGCAAGAACAGGTCACAGAACACGAAAGAAAATACATATATACATAAACATATGGACATAGAAAAAACTTCCTCCAGAGAGGAAGAAAAAAAGTGTGCTTCGTGGTCTAAGGCAGTGAGCGTCGATGCAGCATGCACGCCTTCCTGCGTCTGGATACATACTGTAACACGGGAGACATAGCTGTGGCTGAGCTGTGACGTAACAGGGTACGGTCTCCTCTGGGAGGTGAAGCAGATATCGTAGTAGTCGCTGGGCACAACCTGCTGGTGCCCTCGAGTGAGGCGTCGTCAGTAGTCGCAACAGGACAGGACTGGCAAGCAACTCAGGAGGACATTCCTCGACTGGTACTGTCGCTGGAGCTGTAGTTGCTGGGGAGTGTGGAGTGAGTTGTGACAGGGACGACTCGGCGAAACATCTGGAGGTCGTAACAGCATACACCTTACTGCAGTGAGGGGGCTAGCAGTCAAAGTGACATCATCTTTGTGCAGGCTGCTCACTGAAGCTGTATTACAGGCTGACAGTCGCCTGCCAACAGGCTTAACTGCGGCTTGACGAGTGTCATCTCTCGACAGTAGAAGCTACAGCGGGGCAGTGTAAGCGTCCCCAAACTGGTCATCTGCAATAACTGGACTGACGGTCTTGGAGGTGAAGTGGACGGTCTCGATGGGAGAATCGTCGCGGTCGATTCAGCAAAGGATCTACGGGGAACAATAAGAGCTTTCTGTACAAGGCGCAACGCTCATAACTGACGCCTGGACTGACAAATGTCAGCTGTCACGCGCGGGGCGGGTCCAGGTGACAAAGTAACACACAGGTGCTACATAGGACACACGAGAAACTGCACACATACACCCTGTGGTACAACATAGCTTACAGACGCTTTTCTGTATAAAAATCGTCACTAAGCAATACACGAACATGTGAGAACACAGACTGAGAGGAATTAGTGAACACTCGACTTATATCTTCTCTCAAACTATTCGAAAAAAAATGAAAATAAAATGCTCAATGTGAAACTAGAACACTCGGGACATCATATGGGTGATGTCGGGCGTGACGTCGTGAGTGACGTCAGCAGACGTCGCGAGGAACGTCAGCAGACGTCGCGAGGAACGTCAGGCAACATCGTGGGTGACGTCGTGGTGACGTTCTGGAGTGACGTGATGGATGTCATGGGGGGACATCGCGAGTGACATCAGTGGAGTGACGTCGTGACGGATGTCATGGGGTGACATCGCGAGTGACGTCATTCAGCATCGTGACGTCAGCAGCATCGTGACGTCATGGGTTGATGCGGCAGCAGACCACAGCATGGCTTGGGAGGTCTGGCCGGTAACAACCCACGTGGCAGATCATCCGTGGCTTGGTCACACGTGGCTTCGAGTAGCCTCGACACTCGGATACACAGTTCTGGCAAGAATTCACAAGGAAATTCCGAAAAACAGCATAGAGGGAGTGGGCAGTGAGTGGTGAGTCGCGCGTGAGTGTTTGGGTGAGAGGCGAAGGACCGGCCGTCCTCACCTACCCACAAACTCGGAGAGGAACACTATACTAGACGCTGAAATCACCTCTGAAGTGCTGAATAGTTGTGCTGAGCTGAACAACAACAGCAGAACATGCTGGCAAGGCTGAGCACGTGACTGAGAAACAGCATGGGACGCTGTGGCGTGAAGTCAGTGACGCATTTATCGGAGAATTAGACAAATTTCGGCCTGGATCCTTCATGTACCTGTGTCTGGATGCTGAGATTTGCAGACGACCTCAGGATAACTCGTTGAGAGACGGATGCTTCTTGTAGAGACTGATGAAGTGGTAGATAACTTCATTCCTCTTCCTCCCTCGGGGGCAAACACCTGCGGGGGGCAGTCCACCATTTATAACGATATGTTATTTGGCGTTTTTTTGGTGGCGGGATAAAAAAATTAAGGTTTGGGGGTTTTCCCCTTTATCTTGTTTTTGGGGTTTTTTGGGGGCGGGTTAAAGGGTTTCCGGGCCATTTTTTAAAAAGGGCGGGCGGCTTGCGGTGGAGGGAGGGGGAAAGTTGGGGCCTTTTCTGAAGCCAGGGGCCAAGTGGAAAGGGGCGGGGTGAGGCAGACTCACATGGGTATCCCTACATGCTTGCCCCTGGGAAATATGGGAACTAGCATGGCGCGAAATATGAACTCAGCTGGCAGACAGCAGGGGCTGTCTATGCAGACATACAGGCTGTCTACATTAAATACACCACGAACATGCTCTGCTGTTAACTACACGATGAACCCACGAACAAGCTCTGCTGCTAGCTACATTGATGAAGGTACCCCACGAACAAGCTCTGCTGCTAGCTTATTATGAAAATCGAAAAGCTCGTGCTAGCTACATTGATGAAGGTACACCAAACATGCTTCTGCCTCATTGGTGAAGGTACACCACGAACAAGCTCTGCTGCTATATACGATGAGGTACCCCCGAGTAGCTCTCAGCTACATTGATGAAGGTACACCACGAACAAGCTCTGCTGCTAGCTATATTGATGAAGGTACACCACGAAAATGCTCTTACTAATTAGAAACAAAAAATGGGGTCTCTTCTTTTGATGAAGGACACTGAGCATAGCTCTGCTGCTAGCTACATTGATGAAGGTACACCACGAACATGCTCTCCTGCTACATTGGTGAAGGTACACCACGAACATAGCCTCGCAGCAAATTGATGAATTTCCCAGCAAGCTCTGCTGCTGCTACATTGATGAAGGTACCCCAGAACATGCTCTGCTAGATACATTGATGAAGGTACACCACGAACATAGCTCTGTGCTAGCTACGATAAGGAACCACGAGCATGCTCTGCTGCTGTCATTGATGAAGGTATACCACGAACATAGCTCTGCTGCTAGCTACATTGATGAAGGTATACCAGAACATAGCTCTGTGCTAGCTATCTGACGAAGGTACCCCACAAACATAACTCCCCTTAAAGGGTATCTAAATCGCTGAACTAATGGGGGTCACCTAGTATAAGGAAGACGAAGGTTGATCATCCGTCAAAAAAGTGGGAGAGAAAAGCTGCTTAGGTTTTTTCCTTACATTTGAACAAGTAGCTGAAAACAATTCAGGATTGCCCACATTCATTCAGGACTCACAGCAGCAAGGATCATCTGTTTTAGCAGCTGAAAGCGTAAGGAAAAAATAAGAGATAAATGAGAAATATTCCCCAGCTTGGAAAAAAAAGAATATTTGTTTTTGGGAAAAAAAAAATTTGTTGTCTGTCTACGGTGATAAAACAATTCGTATGCAGACGTGTTTGTGTATGCGGGGCCAGCGGGGAAACCCCCCGTTTAAGGGGCCCGATAAATGCTTGAGGAATTTGGGGGATTTGCTATCAGGCGTTTTGATTTACAAACTGGAACATGAGACAGAATATGATAGTTTTTCTCCGTTGCTGAAGACAAGATTAAACAGTGGGAAAATTTTTAAAAAGATGATACTCTGGAGCGTTACCATAACACAAGCTGTCTGCCTCGTGTAAAAACACACACACACACACACACACACACACACACACACACACACACACACACATACTAAGGTTAAGCACTTAAAAAGTTGAAATGAGAAATTTGTCTAACAAAATATCCCCATTTATATTTTATTTTAAACTAAAATTACATTAAATTTAATAAAAAGACAGGTTTAAAATTTAAATAAAAAGGGTTTAAATTTCCCCCCCAAAAAAAAAAACTTTGTAGTTAGATAAGATCTTGTAAAATTTTCAAAAAAGAGACCAATGTTCCGTGACATGATGGGGGGGTAGGACTGCCAGTTTAGGTCTGCGTGAGTGTGGGTATATTTGGTGAGATTTAATGCCAGGGGAGTCATGCGGTGTGGGTGATGAGGTGCTGAGAGTGACAGGCAGTATGAATCATGAATGAGTGTGGGTGATAAGGTGGTGGTATCCCAAGAATACAGGTAAGTGTGGATGTAAACAAAAAAAAATGGCAATACACAGCAAGACGACGTTTGGGTTGGGCCATTTAAAAAATCACAAAAAAAAGGAGAGAAGGGGGATTTTAAAGGGACGGGGGGACAAGAGGGGGTGGGAAAGGGGGAAAGAGGAAGTAGTGGGGTGAGTAGTAAGGGTAAACTTTTAAAAAAGGAGCACGCGGGGCTAGGGGCCCAGGGGTGGAACAAAAAACCTAGGGGAAAATTTTAAAAGCTCCCAAGGAAGAAAGAAAACCCCAAAGGAAAAAAGGAAAAGGGGAAAAAAGAATCAGGTTATCACGGGGTTTTTGAAGTTTGGGCATTTAAAGAAGGGGGGGTTGGAAAAAAACCCGTTTTCTAAAGGGAAGTTGGGGGCAGACCCGGGCGAGGAAAGAAAAAGGATGATTTTAGCAAAAACCAGTAAATGGTTTGGTCCTCTGACATGACAAAAAACATTGGGGTTTGAAGCCAAACTACTTTTGTGCCCCGGTCTGTCGGGAAAAAGGGTTTTAAAAAATAAAGGTTTAGAAAGTGCGAAGAAAGAATCTGGCAAAAAGTGTTTGATGGGGGAAAAAAGCCCGGAAATGGGGAGAAGGCAGGGGGTTCCCGGACAGAGAGTTTGGGAGAAAGAAAGTCCTTTTCCCCTGAGAAGCCAAGAGGGGAAAAAGGAATTATGAAGAGTGGAAAATTCATAAAGGAACCGGGATCACAAATGCGGAGAACAAGGAGAAAGAGGGAGAAAAGAACATTTGTGATCCTCGGTTCCTTGAATCAGAAATTTCCATCTTCATAACTCTTTTCCCGTCTTTCCCCTTTTCCATTTCAAAGACTCTGCCTTCTCATGCTAAACGGACTTTCTTCTCTCCCAAAATCTCTACCCGGGGAACTCTCCGTGCTCTGTTTTCCCCAATTTCCGGTCTTTCAATTCAACAACCCCTTTTGACATAAAACAAGACTAACACTCTTCCCCTAATCTAGTTTTACCTCCCCTCCTGTACCTTCAATATTTTGGGAAATGGCCTTCTTTTTCTGACAGACTTATCGACAAAAATGCTCTTTTCTGTCATGTCAAGGCACAGTCATCCTATTGACTGGTCTTCCGCTAAAACTGTCTACCCTACTTCAAAATTTTCAGTCGCCGTCTGGTTGAATCCTTCCTTATACACAACTTTCCTTGTATGATTCTTAGTCGTGACTTTGTCTCTGTAGATGCCTTCCTTTCCCATTACATTGTAAAATGCCCAAACTTCAGAACACCCGTGACATAACCTGATTCTTTTTTTCTCCTTCTCCCTTTTCCCTTTCCTCTTTCACCTTTCGGTTTTTTTTCTTCTGCCTTTTTTTGTCCTTTATTTTTTTTGTGTTCTTGCTCCTACACCTGTGGGCCCCTAATTCCCTTGCAGTGTTCCTCTTTCTTAGTATTTGACTGACTCCATTACTACTACACTACCTCTATCACTACCTCTCTTCCTCCTTTCCTCCTATCCTCTGTCCCGTCCCTGTCTGCTGGCCAATATGTACTCCCTCCTTCTCTCTTTTTAGTTAGTGTGACTTTGTAAATGGTCCAAGTTGGACCCAAGCGTCGTCGTGAGCTCCTCTCTTCCACGTGCGGGTTATTTGTGAAGTGTGGATGTTGCTAAGAAAAGAGTGTTCTGTTGTGGATTATTAATTATTAGTTTGTTCACTGACCCACAGTGCTAAGTTTACTAGATACACTCAAGTTGGAGAAAGTTGGCAAATTCAATGTTTTTAGGAGTTTTTCTATATTAGAGAACTAATTTCCGTCGTACTGTTTTCTTTCGTTAAACCACCGCATAAATATGGTTTAAAGTTAATTTCTTATTTTTACTTAATTTTTTCTTCCTCCAAAAACTTTTTTCGCTAATAACTCGAGAACATTTCATGCGATCGGCTTGAAATTTGCAGTGTTTGTGTACAGTAACACGTTAGGGCCAGATTCTTGGAATAATTTCCATGTGTATGTGCCCCATGACCAATGTTGTTGAACTCATTCCCAGCATCCTGGAATGGCTGGGATAACTTCCAACAACCTCAGCGGTGTAGTTCCAAACGTTCGGAAAAATGTGTCTCCTAACACGACGACGGCCAGCATAACACCCACTAAGCTTCGCTTGTATGCAGGTTAATTTAATAATATAGTAAATTTTAAAAAAATGTATTTGTTGGAAACTGTGCCATAACAGCAAACTAAATCATCTGATCATTCAAATTTTCACTACTGGGGTAATTTCTGAAAGTCAGGGTCGCGCTGTTTTTGGGTAGCATTAGTCCAAAGTTCCAGTTTTATTAAATAGGTTAGGTAAGGTAAGGTTCGTCGGGAAATATTTTCCTGACGCGGGTCTTAGTCATCTGATCAGGCCTTCCGCTGGCTTACGGTCACCCCTTTAAAAATTATAGTCATAATTATAACCATTTAAAAATAATTATCTTTTTATTAAATAAGAGTGATGTTTATTTACATGCAATAACTACACACTGCTTTTATCGGCTTCAGAATATTAGCGCTGGTTCATTCTTTAAAAAAAATGATAACCCATAAGTTAAATCTGAGTAGGTTTAATTATGAAATTTTACTGAAATTTTTAAAAAAATATTTGGATTGGAATCACGTCACTTACTGGAGAATGTCTTTTCTGGTCAGCTTCAAACTTTCACCATTGGTGAACTTTTTAAAAAGAAATTTTGTCGTTCATTTTGAGTTATGTAAATTTAAATTTTCCAAGTTTTTAAATAATTTGTTTACCATGTATTTACTAAAGAATGCCTCTTCTGATTGTCTTCAAACCCTAAATGCTGGTTGTTTCTTATTTGGAAATATTTTTATATTGATTTTGGGCAGTGTGGGTGCCAGTGTGATTTTAATGCAATTAACCAAATTGGAATACTTAAAAACTCAGAATATTTTTTTTCTTATAGACGTAGTTTGAAATTCAGTATCACTGAGAAAATTAAACTGAAAAAAGATAAATTGAGTTTTTAGTTTTAAATTTATCGTGGATAGAATTTTCTGTTTTCAGAGAATTGTCAACAACTTTTTCATTTTCTTTCTCCAAAATTTTAATCAGGAGTTCGATAACCCCTTTATTCAATCTTAAAATTTTAACTTCGAAAAAGATTCACTAGACTTTCGTATAAATAATTTAGAAAACCTACAAGTTGATAAATGAGACTTGTGCAACACGGGGGGTATCTTTATTCTGATAAGGTTTCGCCAGCCATTGGCTTCTTCGGCCCTAAAAAAGAGAGAACCGATGAAGATGAGGAAGCGTTTGAGGTAATCAGTCCCTTAGCCTGGAGATGATGTGTTCAGTCCCTCAGCCTGGAGATGATGTGTTCAGTCCTCAGCCTGGAGATGATGTGTTCAGCCCCTCAGCCTGGAGATGAGTGTTCAGTCCCTCGCTAGATGATGTGTTCAGTCCCTCCCGAGATGTTTCCCATCCTCAGCGGAGATGATGTGTCCCCAGCTTGAGATGATGTTCAGTCCCCAGCCTGGAGATGATGTGTTCAGTCTTCAGCCTGGAGATGTGTGTCAGTCCTCAGCCTGGAGATGATGTGTTCAGTCCCTCAGCCTGGAATGTGTGTTCAGTCCCAGGCTGGAGATGATGTGTTCAGTCCCCCAAGCCTGGAGATGATGTGTTCAGTCCCTCAGGCTGGAGATGATGTGTTCAGTCCACCCCAGCCTGGAGATGATGTGTTCAGTCGCTCAGTGGAGATGGTGTTCAGCCCAAATCTTTAAATTTTATCATGGCTGATGGACTTAACACATCGATTTCTTCGGGGGACTGATTACCAAACCCTTTCCATCATAAACCGTTCTTTGTATTGGACTGAAGAAGTTTTTATCATTCATCAATTTTATATTCGTAAGTCCCCCTATGGACAATTTCAAGGCCATTCCAAGATTTAGTTACCGAGTGATTCGGGCCTCCAAATAAGAACATAAGAAAAAAGGAGCCTGCGGCAGGCCTACTGACCCATGCAGGCAGGTCCACCCCCGGCTTGGACCCGTAACCTGGAGTTAACCCTCTCCAGGTATACTCCAGGTAGTCAGGTCACTTCCATTTGGGGGAATTAGTTCGGCATCTGACCTAGTAGCACAACTAACATCCAAACACCCACCCCATGTATTTATCTAACCTATTTTTAAAACTACACAACGTCCCAGCCCCTATGACGGTACTCGGGAATTTGTTCCACTCATCCACAACTCTTTCCCCAAACCAGTGCTTTCCTATATCCTTCCTGAATCTGAACTTTTCCAACTTGAAACCATTGCTGCGAGTCCTGTCTTGGCTGGATATTTTCAGCACGTTATTTACACCCCTTTATTTATTCCTGTTTTCCATTTATACACCTCAACATCCCACCTAATTCTACGTCTTTCTAGAGAGTGCAGATTCAAGGCCCTCAGTCTATCCAGAACTCCTAAATCCTTCTCGCAATCACAAGTATTAAGATCTACATTATTCAGTTATATGTGGCATGGTTATTTTCCTGCCCAACATTTAGAACTTTGCATTTGTCTATATTAAACTGCATCCCACTTCTCCGACCACTGCATCAGTCTATTCAAATCATCATGGAGTGCTCCAATGTCCTCACCAGAATGAATTGGACTATCTTGGTGTCATCAGCAAACTTGCTTATGTTGCTATTTATTCCCTCATCTATGTCGTTTTATTAAAAATTTTAAACAACAGGGGGCCTAAACGCCCCTGTGGGACACCCTTGAGACGTGTCCTCTTTTTGATTTCTCCCCATTTTGCAAACTCTCTGCTGCCTATTTGTCAACCATGCCTCTCCCAAAAATTTTTTTCCCTTTTCCGGGGTTAAGGGTTTCCTAACCTCTGATGGGGAACTCTAAAACCATGAAGCCATATACAATATCATTTAATCCATGATCTCCTCCCCAAAACCCCATGAAAAAGTTAGTAAATTCGTAAGACAGGAACCCCCCTTAGAAAAAACCGTGCGGGGTTCATTAATCAATTTTTTTCCTTTTAAGATACCCCCCAATTGCCCGGCAATTATTGATTCCATGTTTACCAACTATGGAGGTAAGGCTTATTGGTCTATGTTCGAAGCTAGGGGACCTGCCTTTAAATAGGTATTACATTTGCTCTTTTCCACTTGTCAGGACTATGCCAGTTTTGTGATATATTGAAAAATTTGCCAAAAAGGGTTTCTAATTCCTCTTTACATTCCTTTAAAAAACTTTTAAACAGTAACGGGCCTGGGGATTTGTTAGGTTATAATTTTCTATTTCTGAGAACCATGTCACTAGTTACCCCAATCGAGATAGCTTTATCTTCCGTTCAACATACTTTATTATTTCTGGGGAATTGCAGTATCTTCCTTAAAACAAAAGGGGAAAAAATATTAAAATTTTTCCCTATCCCCTTTCACTGTCCCTAATCTTTAGTTACCCCCTTTTAATGGGCCTATCTTGTCCCAATCTTACTTCTGTATACCTGAAAAAAACCCGGGTTGTCCTTAGCCCTAAACCCCTTTTTCTTTTCTTACCCCCTTTTTTTTTTTTCTCTTTAATTTAAAAAAAAATTTTTATCTCCCCCCCCCCTTTTGATTCGCCTATATGCCTCTTTGACCAATAATGTTTTAATCTTTGTTCATCCATTTAGGGTCATTTTTGTTGATCTAATTTCCCCACTGGAACAAAAAAATTTTCCGGGGGCTAGAACAACGCTCTGAAAAAAATCATATTGGAACCCAAAAACCTACCTGACCCTGGCAGGTCATCCCAGCCCACCTAGGTAATTTCTCAGCCCCATGAAGTCGGCTAAGCTAAAGTCTGGGAAAAATTTTTTGCAGTTACGGGGAATTCCTGATATATTGAAACTAAGTGATTTTTGACCCCTTTCCCCCAACATCATTTTAAACCCAAGATTATCAATTAGTGATTCCTTTGGGAAAAAAAAAATCAAGCAAGTTCCACCCTTTAGTTGGCTGCAAACCCCAAAAAAACAATCCTGAACCGTATCAAAAAAAATCACAGAAACCAAAAAATTTCCGTCACATTGTTCCACCAATTTTTCTAAAGTTAAAATCTCCCTCAACACAACATCTTCAACTAGACGCCCCACGAATTTTCCCCCAAGAAACACCACCCCCCATCCAGACTTGGGGGCCTGTAAAAAAACAAATTTTAATTTTCCCGGCCCCGAGAAACTTGAATCGATTCTTGATTTTCTAATTTTTATCTCTGACGTACATCGCCACTCCACCACCCTTCCTGTTGCCCCCACGGTGGAACATTTTTTTAAAACCCCTTTTCCCCCTCAAAAGGATTTCTCTATCTTTGAACCAGGTCTCTTTTAGCAATAATGTCTATTTATCTGTACCTGCAAGTAATCTCAGCTCATCTATCTTTTTTAGACTCCTATTATTTGTATAGTAAACCTTAAAAGGGGCTAGTCACTCGTTGCCCCTACTATTTCTTTTTTTTTTTGAACAAGGGCCTTTTAAGTTATTATTTTCAATTTTATTAACGATTTTTTTTTTGAAATAATCGGAGATAAGGTCACAGTGGTTGCTTTACTAGGTAAACCTAGGTCAAATTATTATAAAACATCTATGACCCCAAGACCATTGTTGGGGAAAATTTTACATTATTCCCTCTTAAAAAAGTACTTTCTTCTTGTTGCTGGTCAATCATACTTAAAAAAACTTGGTTGATTTTAACCTGTATTAATGAGAATTTGCCTTTTTTAAAAAAATTTTGAAAATTGAAAAATTTTTTTTCCTACAAAACCCCTGTCGCATCCGAAAAACAACACATCAACGTGATAACTTAAGAACGCACTTTTAAACGCCTTCAAATTGATGTTCTTTTTTTATTATGTTGGTATCTTTGAGATAAAAAGAAAGTTCAGTTTAGCAAAAAACCGGGGAATTCCAAAAAAAGTTTTGTTTTTTATTTTTGGCCCCTTGGGGGCCCAAAAGGGGGGTTTTTTTAAAATTCGACTTTTGAATTCCTCTTCCCCATTCACTTCAAATCTTCCCCTAATGTGATAAACGGTTTAGAAAATGACAAGTTGAAGAATGAGACACTTGTGTAACATTTGGGGAAAAATTTTTTAGGAAAGTTTCCCATACAGGGCTTCATCAGTCAAAAAAAAAGGGGGTCAAAGGAAAAGTTCAAAAATCCCCCATGGGGGCGTCCATCCCAACTTGAAGATTGATGGACTGAACCCGACTTTTTCCCGGCTGATTTTTTTCCTCCTCTTTTTCTACCCTTTTTTATTTTAAAGATGAAGTCACTTTGGAGAAAAGGTTTCCATAAAACTTTCCCCAAAGTTGACTTCATCTCTGATATTTAACTGCATTACAAACTCTTGGGGAATTTTTTCTATT
>WNWK01043301.1:0-15569 GCA_009830355.1 Cherax destructor
TTTAAATTTTCATAAACGACATTTGATGAAATAAATAGTAACATAAGTAAAATTTCTGATGACACCAAAATAGGTCGTCCAATTCATTCCCAAAAGAGGACATTGAGCACTCAGGATGATTTGAATAGACTGATGCAGTGGTCGGAGAAGTGGCAGATGCAGTTTAATGAAACAAATGCAAAGTTCTAAATGTTGGGCAGGACAAAACCATGCCACATATAAAACTGAATAATGTAGATCTTATTCCTTTGATTGCGGGAAAGGGTTTAAGGGTTCTGGTTAGTAGTAATCTGAAGCCCAAAACAACGTGCATAAGTTTCGCAATAAAGCTAACAGAATCCTTTGGGTTCATATCAAAAAAAGTATAAATAATAAAAAGTCCTCAGGGTTTTTTACAACTCTATATATCTTTTTGGGTTTGGCCCCATTTAGATTATGCTGCACAGTTCTGGTCACCGTATTAAAAATGGATATAAATGCACTGGAAAACGTACAAGGAGGATGAAAAGTTGATCCCATTTTATCAGAAATCTTCCTATGAGGATAGACCCCAGGGCCCCGAATCCCCGCACTCTCAGAAAAGGGGTAGAATTAAGGGGGTATGATTGAGGTGTATAAATGGAAAACAGGAATAAATAAAGGGGATGTAAATAGCGTGCTGAAAATATCCAGAAGACAGGACTCGCAGCAATGGTTTTAAGTTGGAAAAGTTCAGATTCCCGGAAGGATATAAAGGGAAAACACTGGTTTGGTAATAGAGTTGTGGATGAGTGGAACAAACTCCCGAGTACCGTCATAGATGCTTGCTTTACCTCTCTTTTTCTGCTGCCTTTCTGTTTTTGCTTTGCCTTGCTCTATAAAACCGCTCCCTGGGTTACACCTTCATTTGCTTTGGGTTTCTGCTTTTCTTTTTCACTTTTTTTTCGCTGCCCTTTCCCTGCTGCTCAGGCCCGCCTTTCCCGCCAACACCCTGTTCTGCTGCACTCTTTTTCCTGGCCTCTGCTGCCTGGCTGTCCCGCAACATGCCTTGCTGCCTCGCGCTGCCTTCTGTCTAAATGCCTGCCCTTTTGCTGCTATTGCTCTTTTCTTTTTTCTACCAGGCCCCTGGCTGCTCTTGCTGCTATTGCTGTTTTCTACGGGGCTGCCCTGGTTTTTTCCCCCTGCTCAAAGTGCGTAGCGCTGCTTTTTCTGCGCTGCCTTGTGCTGCTTCTTCCCCCGCTCCTGTTTTCTTCTGCTTTGGCCTTTTGCCTCTGCTGCTGCTGCCTGTTGCTTTGGGTGCTCCTGGCTGCTCTTGCTTGCGCCTGTTTTCTGTTTGCTGCTTCCCCTGCCTTGCTGCTGCTTTTCGCGCTCCCTTTCTGTCATAACCTCCCGTTTCTCTTGCCGCTGCCTGTCGGCTCTGCCGGGAAAATAAAGCCCTGCTGCTTTTTCCTGTGCTTACTGCTGCTCTTTTTGCTGCTCTGCAAAATTTTACGCTGCTTGCTTTTTTGTACTCTTGCTGCCCGTGCTGCTCACTGCCTTTGCTCCAAATTTTAACCCCAAAGCTGGGGATTAAACTGTTCGCTGCGCTTTACCCTTTTGCCAAAATGGCCCCGGGTGGCTGCTGCTTTGGGGACCCCCGGACCCCCTTCCTCTTTCAGCTGCCTTAGCTTTGTACCCTTTTTCCACAAAAGCTGGCCCTTGCTGCTGCCTTAAAACTTTTTGTGCTTCTTAAAATGGCTCCTCTGCTGTCTGTTTTGTACCTTTTTATAACACTGCTGTCATTGTTCTCCATCACAGCTGCCCTTGCTGCATGGCGCTCTGCTTATGCTGCTGCTCTGCTGTTTTGCTGCTTCTCTCTTATTTTCTGACCTTTCGCTGCCCGTGCCCTTTCTGCTGTGCTCCCGTTGCTGCTCTGCTGCGCTCCTGTGCCGCCGCGCCGTGCTGTACTTAAAGCTGCCTGTGCCACTCTCGCCAGGGTTGCTTTCCCCTTGCTCCCCCCTTTCTTTCTCCCTGTTTATATTCCTTTGCTGCTGCCTCCGGCTGCTGCCCCAACTGCCTGTGCTGCTGCCGCTGTGGCTCTTCTGTGCCCGTCTTCGCTGCTCTTTAAATGTGCGCTGCCTCCCTTTTTTCCTGTTGCTCTTTGCTACTTTGCTCCTGTCTGCTTCTCTTAAACCCGGCTCTCTCTTAAATTTTCCTGTTTTTTTGACCTTTGCCTTTCTCCCCCCCCCCCCCCCTGGGTCCCGGGTCTGCGCAGCTCCTGTTGCTGCCCTGGGTGTTTTTGCTCCGGCTCCTGTTGTGCTCTGCTCATCCTGTTTTTGTCTCCCTTTTTTTTTCCTAATTTCTCCTTCTTTGCACTTAAACATTTTTAGCTGCCTTAAAATGCCCATACACCGCCCCCAACAACCCCAGCTCTTTAGATTGGGACTGCCTTTAAGCTCCTTTTTTCCCCCCTGGGGGGGGAGGGCCTGTGCTTCACTCTTTTAACCCAAATGGTGCTTGCTCTGTCTCCCCGTTCTGTTGTAAAACCTTGTGTCTATTCCTTTTTGCCTAAAATGCTTTTTATCTTTGCGCTCTTTTCTGCTGCTTTTTCTTTATGTTGCCTGCCTCTAACTTTGTAAAATGCAAGCTTTTATGCTCTTTTTTTCTGCCTTTTCTGCTTTTTCTTACCTTGGCTTTTGCTGTGCTCCCCCGCTGCCTGTGCTGTGTAAAAAACCCCCTGGGTTTCTGTTTCTCCTTTGCCCCTGCTGAACCCGAATTCAGCCAAACTGCCCTTTTTGCTACTCTGCTTTGTCTGCTATTGGGGTGCTACCTGTGGGTTTTATTCTTCCTTGGCCTTTTTTTGTGCTGCCCCTTTTTTTCCTCAATAACAATACGGGATGCCGGACTCAAACCCATGTGTTTTGGGGTCGGGTAGGAAAAACATGACGCTCTAACGCAAGGCCCCCAATCCTAAAAAATGATGCATCCAGAAACCTGGGGTTTTGTCATCCGGACATACGGTGGTGTGGGTGCCTCTGAGCAAATTTTCCCTTCTCCCTTTTGGTGTACTAGCCCGACAAGCAGTATTTTATTTTTTGTACCCACGAACAGGTTATTCATAAATACACACTGCTACTAAGCCATGGGTTCGGGGTCCTTGAGGCTAAGTCACCAAACAGAAGTAGAATGAAATTTGCACAGAGGCACCTACACCATTATCCTCGGATGACGATAAAACACCAAGCTTTGGGTGCGTCATTGTTGTAGGATTGCGTGGGCCTGGGTGAGCGTCAGAATTTTTCGCTCACCATGAGGTGGGAAAAAGAGCAGGGGTTCGAGTCTAATCATCATTCTCTGTCATCTATTCTTGCGATAAATCTGTGTCCGCTTTAGCTTTTTCACTGTTTTCCCTCCCTGTTCTTCCGGTTGTAGATGAGACTCTGGTGTGGTACTATGTCAGACAATTACATAAAGCCTAGAGAAATGCATTCTACTTATTTTTATTCTGAGACAACATTTGCTATCCCTGAATCTGTGATGGTTGTCTCTTATGAAGAATTAGACACATGTGCAACATCTAGGTATCTTTATTTGTAAACGTTTTGCCATCCAGTGGCTTTATCAATGCCTTACATTTTTTTTCGCTTCTCTTCTGTCCTTTTTCCTTTGTTTTAAAATAACTTTTACTCTTAGGCTTTTTCCTTCGTACTTCCCAAAGCCATGCTCTGTTGTGCTGGTATTATCCTTCCTTGGGAGAAGATTAAGCAGTTGTTGATACTCGTACACTGTTGCATGACTGCTGCAAGACCTGCCCAGATTACGGGCTTATCACACTGGCTTTTACTGCTGAGACCACCTCGGTCCCCGTTGAGTGAAGGTTTGATGACGTGGCGAGGCTCCCCACCACTATACACCAGTAGGGAGGTGATAAAGAATTGAGAACTTATCAACATATGTGAATCTTTATTGAAGCGTTTCGTCACACATGGTTTCATCAGTCCAATACAAAGCAGGAAGGTAAGGAGAGGAGGAGTTTGAGGTAATCAGTCCCTCAGCCTGGAATCGAGTGTTCAGTCCATCACTCTTGTAGGAAGTACAGCACAGGTTGTTGTAGTTGTTGTAGGTTTGCCGGTACCACCGGCCGGTCTTCTCCAAATGGTGACGGCATGATACAGCACAGGGCCAGAAAGTGCTTATAACCGTAGTCGGTGAGTCGAAGCAGGAGGCGGGATCACAGTGAAACCATCCACTGGCGTAAGTAGGCTTCGCCCAAAGGGTTTGGGACAAGTGTTGAAGAATTCTTTGTCACATCTGTCAGACACTGCAACATCATGGGATCTTGATACAAAGAATTCTTCAACACTTGCCCAAACCCTTTGGAAACCACCTCTAGTGGATGGTTCCAGGGGACCCCTTTTTCCCTTTTCCTCTGTATAACCCCTTCTCCTTTTGACCCGTGATGGACTGAACACATCGATTCCAGGCTGAGGGACTGATTACCTCAAACTCCTCCTCCTTATACCTTCCTGCTTTGTATTGGACTGAGGAAGCCACTGATGGCGAAACGCTTCATATTAATAGCCCCTTCGTTACAAGTAGAGGTATCGAGAAAAACATCTGCCCACTTTGCCAGTTATCCCTTTAGCACGCATTTTGTGTGTTATTACACCATGATCCCACTTGTTAATGCCTTTTTTTTGTTTTTCCAGTGCATCCAAGACCATATCATAGTTGTGCAATTGTTGGGAATCCAAGTGGTTTGAACCTGCTTCTTAGAACTCTTTCAAAGATTTGGCCAGGCTTGGGCTTTGTTACAAGTACTTTTGGCAGTCTGGCAGAAACAAGATGATGATCAAACCAAATGCAAACTATGTGGCCAACCCTATGGTCATTATCTTGAACACTATGTGTTAATTGTCCATTTCTTGAGGAATATAGAGATAATAATAATAATAATAATAATAATAATAATAATAATAATAATAATAATAATAATAATAATAATAATAATAATAATAATAATAATAATAATATTTATTGAGACATAGTACAATGATTCATGGTAGACAAGAAATATAGTTAGTAATGAGATGTACATGCCAAAGCCCTAATATGCTGTGCATTGTGACATGTCAAGATATCTTATTAATGAAAATAAGATACCAGATATATTAAGCAAATTTCCTAAATTTGCTTGTGACAGATAAGTGAACTGTAGATATAAATCCAGATGTACTCCTGTTAACCCTTTTTGGGGGCCCAGCTCCTAGGCTTTTTGTGTCTCCATATGTTCTTGTGCTACCCCCCACAGGATAGATATGGGGTCCATAATAAACTAGCCACTTCGGTGGCAAAATCTAAATCTGCAATAAAGTGTTGTCCACATGTGTGCTATAATAGTGTTGTTCACAGGTGTGTTATAATAGTGTTGTTCACAGGTGTTTATAATAGTGTTGTTCACAGGTGTACTATAATAAAATGTTGTTCACAGGTGTGTTTTAATAGTTTTGTTCACAGGTTTACTATAATAAAGTGTTGTTCACAGGTATGCTATAATAAAGTGTTGTTCACAGGTGTGTTATAATAGTGTTGTTCACAGGTTTACTATAATAAAGTATTGTTCACAGGTTTACTATAATAAAGTGTTGTTCACAGGATGCTATAATAAAGTGTTGTTCACAGGTGTGTTATAATAGTGTTGTTCACAGGTTTACTATAATAAAGTATTGTTCACAGGTTTTCTATAATAAAGTGTTGTTCACAGGTATGCTATAATAAAGTGTTGTTCAAGGTATGCTATAATAAAGTGTTGTTCACAGGTGTGTTATAATAGTTTTGTTCAAGTGTACTATAATAAAGTGTTTTCACAGGTGTGTTATAATAAAGTGTTGTTCACAGGTATGCTATAATAAAGTGTTGTTCACAGGTTTACTATAATAAAGTGTTGTTCACAGGTTTACTATAATAAAGTGTTGTTCACAGGTGTGTTATAATAAAGTGTTGTTCACAGGTGTGTTATAATAGTTTTGTTCACAGGTGTACTATAATAAAGTGTTGTTCACAGGTGTGTTATAATAAAGTGTTGTTCACAGGTTTACTATAATAAAGTGTTGTTACAGGTGTGTTATAATAAAGTGTTGTTCACAGGTTTACTATAATAAAGTGTTGTTACAGGTGTGCTATAATAAAGTGTTGTTACAGGTGTGCTATAATAAAGTGTTGTTCACAGTTGTGCTATAATAAAGTGTTGTTCACAGGTGTGCTATAATAAAGTGTTGTTCACAGTTGTGCTATAATAAAGTGTTGTTCACAGGTGTGTTATAATAAAGTGTTGTTCACAGGTTGCTATAATAAAGTGTTGTTCACAGTTGTGCTATAATAAAGTGTTGTTCACAGGTGTGTTATAATAAAGTGTTGTTCACAGGTGTGCTACTATAAAGTGTGTAAAAGACCAGCAAGTAATTTTGACCATAGGGAGTATAATGAGGTCATAATACTAAGCTGACAATTAACTAGGATAAGACTACGTTGATGAGTGGAATCGGGAGGGTGGCAGGGAGGTTGGCAGGGAGGTTGGCAGGGAGGTTGGCAGGGAGGTTGGCAGGGAGGGTGGCAGGGAGGTTGGCAGGGAGGTTGGCAGTGAAGGTGTCAGGGTGAGAGGATGGTGGAAGGGAGAGCGGTAGGGTGTCAGGGAGAGAGGAAGTGTGGCAGGGAGGGTGACAGAGAAGGTGGTAGAGAGGGTGTCCGTGAGGGTAGCAGGGAAGTTGTGAGGGAGAGAAGATGGTGGCAGGGAGGATGCCAGAGGAGAGGTAGCAGGCCACGAGGAAGTAGGTCAGTCACCATCGGTCACCCAGGGAGGCCCCGACAGCTTCTCAAGGTCAACTACAGATATTTTAAGCCAGACAACAGTGTGTGGGAGGCCAGAGGCTGCGACACCGCTTCACGGGACCCACTCTCACCCTGCTACGCAGAAGTCATTTATTCACCCGTACGAAGCGAATGATTAATGGGTTGCTTAAGCTGTGACTGAAGGAGCTTCGGTTCACCTGATCCTCTTGCAAAGTCGAGGAAATAAAGTTCTCTTGAACAAAGTGTTGGCGAGGATTATGAAAGAGCTTTGTACATCTCAAGTGCTATAAATAGCATAATGAGGCTGCTGGTGCATACATAAAATCCTGAAATAGCTCTTGCTGTCAGAACTTTTCTGAGCAAGATGATAATATGTATTTATATATTTACCATATTAATATATGCCATTGCTGCATATTACATATAATATAGGTACAATGTTGACCAGTAATGGTGATTTACCTATTTTATTTTTATTAACAGATATACATCAAAATCTTACAGCTTTCCTGATCTGTACGAGTTTGCAAAGTTAAAGAAAGAGGTAACTAGAAGTATGTAGTATATAATGTCTCTAGGTTACATAATGTCTCTAGGTTACATAATGTCTCTAGGTTACATAATGTCTCTAGGTTACATAATGTCTCTAGGTTACATAATGTCTCTAGGTTACATAATGTCTCTAGGTTACATAATGTCTCTAGGTTACATAATGTCTCTAGGTTACATAATGTCTCTAGGTTACATAATGTCTCTAGGTTACATAATGTCTCTAGCTTACATAATGTCTCTAGGTTACATAATGTCTCTAGCTTACATAATGTCTCTAGGTTATATAATGTCTCTAGGTTACATAATGTCTCTAGCTTACATAATGTCTCTAGGTTACATAATGTCTCTAGCTTACATAATGTCTCTAGCTTACATAATGTCTCTAGGTTACATAATGTCTCTAGGTTACATAATGTCTCTAGCTTACATAATGTCTCTAGCTTACATAATGTCTCTAGGTTACATAATGTCTCTAGGTTACATAATGTCTCTAGCTTACATAATGTCTCTAGGTTACATAATGTCTCTAGGTTACATAATGTCTCTAGCTTACATAATGTCTCTAGGTTACATAATGTCTCTAGCTTACATAATGTCTCTAGGTTACATAATGTCTCTAGGTTACATAATGTCTCTAGCTTACATAATGTCTCTAGGTTACATAATGTCTCTAGGTTACATAATGTCTCTAGCTTACATAATGTCTCTAGGTTACATAATGTCTCTAGGTTACATAATGTCTCTAGCTTACATAATGTCTCTAGGTTACATAATGTCTCTAGCTTACATAATGTCTCTAGGTTACATAATGTCTCTAGCTTACATAATGTCTCTAGGTTACGTAATGTCTCTAGCTTACATAATGTCTCTAGCTTACATAATGGCTCTAGGTTACATAATGTCTCTAAGTTACATAATGTCTCTAGGTTACATAATGTCTCTAGGTTACATAATGTCTCTAGCTTACATAATGTCTCTAGGTTACATAATGTCTCTAAGTTACATAATGTCTCTAGGTTACATAATGTCTCTAGGTTACATAATGTCTCTAGCTTACATAATGTCTCTAGGTTACATAATGTCTCTAGGTTACATAATGTCTCTAGCTTACATAATGTCTCTAGCTTACATAATGTCTCTAGCTTACATAATGTCTGTAGGTTACATAATGTCTCTAGGTTACATAATGTCTCTAGGTTACATAATGTCTCTAGCTTACATAATGTCTCTAGCTTACATAATGTCTCTAGGTTACATAATGTCTCTAGCTTACATAATGTCTCTAGGTTACATAATGTCTCTAGTTACATAATGTCTCTAGGTTACATAATGTCTCTAGCTTACATAATGTCTCTAGGTTACATAATGTCTCTAGCTTACATAATGTCTCTAGCTTACATAATGTCTCTAGGTTACATAATGTCTCTAGGTTACATAATGTCTCTAGGTTACATAATGTCTCTAGGTTACATAATGTCTCTAGGTTACATAATGTCTCTAGGTTACATAATGTCTCTAGCTTACATAATGTCTCTAGGTTACATAATGTCTCTAGGTTACATAATGTCTCTAGCTTACATAATGTCTCTAGGTTACATAATGTCTCTAGGTTACATAATGTCTCTAGGTTACATAATGTCTCTAGCTTACATAATGTCTCTAGGTTACATAATGTCTCTAGGTTACATAATGTCTCTAGCTTACATAATGTCTCTAGGTTACATAATGTCTCTAGGTTACATAATGTCTCTAGGTTACATAATGTCTCTAGCTTACATAATGTCTCTAGGTTACATAATGTCTCTAGCTTACATAATGTCTCTAGGTTACATAATGTCTCTAGCTTACATAATGTCTCTAGCTTACATAATGTCTCTAGGTTACATAATGTCTCTAGGTTACATAATGTCTCTAGGTTACAAAATGTCTCTAGGTTACATAATGTCTCTAGGTTACATTATGTCTCTAGCTTACATAATGTCTCTAGCTTACATAATGTCTCTAGCTTACATTATGTCTCTAGCTTACATAATGTCTCTAGCTTACATAATGTCTCTAGCTTACATTATGTCTCTAGCTTACATAATGTCTCTAGCTTACATTATGTCTCTAGCTTACATAATGTCTCTAGCTTACATAATGTCTCTAGGTTACATAATGTATCTAGCTTACATAATGTCTCGTAAATTAACCATCGCTGTCATATCTCTCGTGGGCCACGAAGACATTATCAACATTGCAAAAGTGTTCACCTGGCAGGTTTCTTTGAGGATGATTTCTCCGGGATATTTTAAGAATATAGGGTTAGAGAATAGCAAGAATTTACTGGTAGAAGTCACCAAGTCATCCAAGACCCTCGTAGGACTTGAGGAGTAGCGAGGTTACTAACATGATCTCCAATACTCTGACTACCGGGTGTTCAGTACGCCCTTTCCTGTCGCTTTAATTAAACATTAGAACATGCAGATATATTCATAGAATATTTATGATTCAGGGAGATATATTTATGAAGATAATAATAACAATTCGTGACATTGTACAATTATTTATAACGGATTTTAAATGCTCTCAGTGCCACAATGTGGACTGTATACTTTTAATGATTCTTGGACAAATTAATGTCAAGATCTGAAAAGTGGCAGATGGAGTTCAGTGTGGACGAGTGTAAAGCCCTGATCCTTGGAATTATGGAGGAGCGCTAAACCCGTAGGATTATACGGCACATGTGGGGGGGATGGGGGAAGGTATTCAGGCTGAATTCAGGAAATTGGAGCACAGATATAATTGCCTAAGATCAAGAGCCCCTCACCAGAGTCAAGGAACCTCCCTTGGGGGGGACATACTTATAATAAACTAGGTGACCCAGAGCTTGATCATACAGAATGTGAAAAAGACTTGTCATGGTAAGCAGAAATCTGAAGCCAAGACAACAGTGCTTATGTGTGCGACGTAAGGCTGACACACTACATGGATTTATATCAAGAAGTATAAGTAACGAATTCAAAAGTTATTTTACAGCTCTATACATTACTAGCAGTGGCGTCGTAAGGAAGGGCCGCCCGGGTGACACCATTTAGGGGTGACACCATAGAGTCTCTGAAGAAGGTGACACTAATGCACAAAACAATGTTGCACCAACATAAAAGAAAAATCCTTTGTTTCTATATAGCCTATTATATGATTATAGAGTACAAATAGGCCTATATAGGAAAATCATTGATTTTGATGATGTGATAGATGATTTTGCAGATTGAAGGCAAGGAAGCGTAAGATGAGACTCACTAAAATGTTACCTGTACTCAAGGTCAAATCAGAACTATTGTTTCTCTGATATTGCAATGATTTTCTTTATTTTTCAAGTTTTTTTTTCATTGTTGAAGATGAATAAATGTAGGATCTGTTGCCTGTACTCAAAGTGTTATTTGAGTTTGTTTCCTCAATATTACTACGATTATTTATTTTATCATTAATAAAGTTGAGAAGTATTCTCCTGTTTGGTTTATGGCGCTTAAACGTTCTCATTGCTAAACATTAGTCACGGTCATGCAGTAGTGACGTCACTGGTCATGCAGTAGTGACGTCACTGGTCATGCATAGTGACGTCACTGGTCATGCAGTAGTGACGTCACCTGAGAGTGCTACTATACTCCCCCTCCCCTGCCCTTGGATTTCATGAGGCTGATACCAAAGATGCCGCCCCGGGTGATACCAACCTTAGCAACGCCACTGATTACTAGTAAGTTAAAAAAGACAGTGAGCAAACACTAGAATATATTAGGAAACACTTCGGTCCTGGGACCTTGATCACTTCTAACACACAGAGGTTGAAAATAATAGTATATAGTATAGGTAGAAATTGGCGTGTGAGCTACACACAGTGATCTGAAAAATGCACGTGAAATTTGTTTGAGATGAGGTCAAGTAGATAATGATGTCACGTGACTCCTGTGTTGTTAGGTAGGATGGGCTCATTGTCTACCTGACCTCATCTCAAATAAGACTCACTTTCATTTTAAGTTTAATGGACACTTTCCTATTTTCGGAACATTCTCAGTAACATTTTATATTTTCTCAGTTTTTTCTGTTTATTACTCGAGAACGCCTAATTCTACTGGCTTCAAATTTTCAACGCTTGTGTAATGCATCTTGGGCAAGATTCATGGGATTATTTGCTCACGTGGGCGCCCTGTGCACGATGCTACAAAGGCCATTCCCAAATTTTGTTTCCGTGTGATAGGTGGAGACAGGCTTCTCTGATCACCTTCAAAATTTCAATAGTCGTGTATCCTACGTAGAAGAAGGTTGGTATTTTAAATGGAGTGTGTACGTGCTATTGTGAATTGTTATTATTATCATGTGAGTAAATTACCTGCATGAGGTTTACAGGGCATTACCTGAATTATTACGTGCAAGTAATTAGGTGAGATAAGTGGGACTTAAGTCACAGCAAGTCACTGAACTGTAACTCCCTCGATGCCCACTTATTCACCACTCACAAAAGCTGGACCTGACATTAAACTAATAATTATAATATTAAACCAGCTACTCTGGTAAATTAAACTTGTGGACTGTATAGAATTAGGCTTGCTGGGTACACAAAATATAATTAGTATTAACACTTACCATTTAATTACTGGAAGACAATTAATGCTGATGGAACACACCCTAACTATATCCTAACAGCTAGGATTTACGATGGCCAATGCAAAAACTACTGTACATTATGGATAAGCATCACTTAGTTAAGGTGTGTTGTTGGGAATGATTCAATGGTGCCCTCTATTTTTCTGTCCATGTTGCCGAATTGTAAGGGTTTTCCACACTATTTATCCCAATTCTTCAGCAGGAACGTGTCAGCAATTTCTAAATTATGAATTGAGGCCGATATACACTAAATGACCTTCGAGAATGCCTGTTACATTGCACAATTCAGTCCAGTGTTCACACATTAAATTCAATATGGCCTCTTTCCGGCATCACTCCTCCGGCTGTTCTGCCTCCCCCTCACTCGAAATTTCTCGAAGGGTCCAAATAGCATCATATTTTAATACACAATTACTATTATATTATTCATTTATATGTTCTACATTTAGGAAATCATGTAAAAAATTTCCACACCTGCGATTTTGTCACTTTTAATCTCGAAATAATATAGTATTTATATTATTGCATTATTTTGCCTTGATGCTGGTGAGGGCTTTTGATCCAAGGAAATGAACTTATCTTCCTCTTGCTTGGATCGAATTTGAATGAATCTAATATATCACCCCTAGGAGTTTAATTATGGTGCCCAGTGGCCTCATCGCTAAAGCTCTCGATTCACATGGCGAGGTCTGCGTTCGATTCCCAGCGCGGTAGAAACATTGGGCGTGTTTCAGATTCAGATTTTTATTTCTCTGAAAAGATTACAATGTGTGGTTTATATATTATGAGACAATAATTACAAAGATGGCCACTGACATGCCTAACATGCCTGGGCATGCTAGATATTTCGGGCAGACTAAAAATAGTTCTTAATCTATATTACAAATTACAAATGATTAATTAGATTTACAATAGTGAGGTAGTTCAGAATATTTTGATTATGAAAATTTGTAAAATTAGGAATGAGAATGATTACGTCTTGGCATGTTACATAGTTCCTATTAAAGATCCTATATTGGAGTATATCCGGCTAGTTTGAGATTTATTACCTGGAGTTTACCTGGAGAGAGTTCCAGGGGTCAACGCCCCTGCGGCCCGGTCTGTGACAAGGCCTCATGTTGGATCAGAGCCTGATCAACCAGGCTGTTACTGCTGGCCGCACGCAGTCCAACGTACGAACCACAGCCTGGCTGGTCAGGCACCGACTTTAGGTGAAGGTCCAGTGCCTGCTTGAAGACAGCCAGGGGTCTATTGGTAATCCCCCTTATGTATGCTGGGAGGTAGTTGAACAGTCTTGGGCCCCTGACACTTATTGTGTTGTCTCTCAACGTGCTAGTGGCACCCCTGCTTTTCATTGGGGGGTTGTTACATCGTCTGCCGAGTCTTTTGCTTCCGTAGGGAGTGACACTCGTGTGCAAGTTTGGTACTAATCCCTCTAGGATTTTCCAAGTGTATATAATAATGTGGCCTGGTGGTCTGGTGGCTTGAGCTCTCGCTTCACACACGGAGGGCCCGGGTTCGATTCCCGGCGGTTGGAAACATTTCGACGTGTTTCCTTACACCTGTTGTCATGTTCACCTAGCAGCAAATAGGTACCTGGGTTGTTAGTCGACTGGTGTGGGTCGCATCCTGGGGGACAAGATTAAGGACCCCAATGGAAATAAGACAGACAGTCCTCGATGACGCACTGACTTTCTTGGGTTATCCTGGGTGTCTAACCCTCCGGGGTTAAAAATCCGAAGAAATCTTATCTTATCTCTCCCGCCTGCGTTCCAGGGAGTACAGGTTTAGGAACTTCAAGCGTTCCCAGTAATTGAGGTGGTTTATTACAGTTATGCGTGCCATGAAGGTTCTCTGTACATTTTCTAGGTCAGCAATTTCACCTGCCTTGAAAGGTGCAGTTAATATGCAGCAATATTCCAGTCTAGATAAAACAAGCGACCTGAAAAGTGTGGTCTGGTGGCTAGAGCTCTCGCTTCACACACGGAGGGCCCGGGTTCGATTCCCGGCGGGTGGAAACATTTCGACGTGTTTCCTTACACCTGTTGTCATGTTCACCTAGCAGCAAATAGGTACTTGGGTTGTAAGTCGACTGGTGTGGGTCGCATCCTTGGGACAAGATTAAGGACCCCAATGGAAATAAGACAGACAGTCCTCAATGGCCTGATTTCATGGGTTATCCTGGGTGGCTAACCATCCAGGGTTAAAAATCTGAAGAAATCTTATCTTATCTTAACATATGCTTAACATCCCTGGTTTTGAAGGTTCTCATTATCCATCCTATCATTTTTCTGGCAGATGCGATTGCTACAGTGTTATGGTCCTTGAAGGTGAGATCCTTTGTCATGATCACTCCCAGGTCTTTGACATTGTGTGGTTGGAATTTGTTTTATACTCCGATGAGATTTTAATTTCCTCACGTTTTCCATATCGGAGTAATTAAAATTTCTCATCATTGAACTTCATATTGTTTTCTGCAGCCCATTTAAAGATTTGGTTGATGTCTGCTTGGAGTCTTGCAGTGTCTTCAATGGTGGACACTGTCATGCGGGTGGGGTGTCATCTGCAAAGAAGACACGGCACTGGGGGATATCCCTTCATGTCCGATATAAGGATGAGGAACAAGATGGGACAGTACTGTTTATGGAACAGGTTTTTTCCCCTAGCCGCCTCAGACTTTACTCTGTTGACTCTACTCTTTGTGTTCTACTTGTTGGAAATTATAGATCCATCTAAACTTTCCTGCTATTCCTTTATCATGCATTTTGTGTGCTATCACACCATGGTCACACTTATCAACGGCTTTTCCAAAGACTGTGTATAAACATCTGCACTGTTTTCTTCTAGAGACCCAGGACCTTGTCGTAGTGGCCCAGTAGTTGGGACAGACAGGACGACCTGCTCTAAACCCATGCTGCCCGGGGTTTGTGTAATTGATGGTTATCTAGATGGTGGCGATCTTGCTTCTTAGAACACTTTAAAAAGTTTTTTTATGATAGGGGACGTTAGCGTTATTGGTCTGTGTTCTTGATATTTTTTACTCCCCCTTTGTGGGGGGGGCTATGTCTGTTTTTTTAGAACTGCGGGACGCCCCGTGCCCATGCTCCCTCTCCATAGGATTTTAAAAAGAACGTGATAGGGGCTTTTGATTCTTGATGAACACTGAGTTCCATGGTCATGGCGGGGAGCGGAGTGCATGGGCATGTCATTTATCGCCTTTTGAAGTCATGTGGCGTCGGGAATGTCGAAGGCTTGCGTCTACCAGGTTCTGTGGCACTCTCATAAAAATTCATTTAGGTCTTCAACTTTCAGTCTGTTGGCAAAAATCTGAGAAACTGGGACTTTAGTAACTCACTCATTTCCTTTGTCATCTGTGTAGGACCCATCTCGTTTGTGTTTAGGAATGCTATATTGATTTTATTTTACTGTCCTTTGGGTTGGTAGGTGTAGATGAGGATTTTGGTGCATGAATAGGTGGTTTTTATGTAGTTAGGTGATGGTGGGGTGTGTTAGTGAGATAAGATGTTTTTCATGATAGTGTTGAAAACGGTGGGGCCCGAATTTTG
>WNWK01043302.1:0-15569 GCA_009830355.1 Cherax destructor
TGACTCATCTGAGTCTTCAGCTTCAGTTGTGCCCCCTAGTTTCTGTGTTCCCTCTGGAACATTCTGTCACTATCCACCTTGTCGTTTCCCCCTCAGTTTTTTGTATGTCGTTATCATGTCTCCTGTTTTTTTTGTGTGTGTGTATGTGTGTGTGTGTGTGTGTGTGTGTGTGTGTGTGTGTGTGTGGGGGTGTAGGTGTGTGTGTTTTTATACTCCCTTTTGTGGTTGGGGGGTCGAGACTCAGCTTCTGGCCCCGCCTCTTCGCTGTCCGCTACGGGGCCGCTCCCCCTGTGTGTTTTTTCCCCTTTGTTGTGGTTGCGGGGGGTCGAGACTAGCCCTGGCCCCGCCTCTTCGCTGTCCGCTCTGGGTCTCTGCTCTCCCTGTGTGTGTGTGTGTGTACTCACCTTGTTGTGGTTGCAGGGGTCGAGACCACCCGGCCCCGCCTCCGCTGTCCGCCTGGGTCTCTGCCCCCCTGTGTGTGTGTGTGTGTGTACTCACCTTGTTGTGGTTGCAGGGGTCGAGACTCACCCGGGCCCCCGCCCCCGCTGTCCGCTACTGGGTCCTGCTCTCCCTGTGTGTGTGTGTGTGTTTTTACTCACCTTGTTGTGGTTGCAGGGGCGAGACTCAGCTCCTGGCCCCGCCTCTTCGGTCCGCTACTGGGCCTGCCTCCCTGTGTGTGTGTGTTTTTACTACCTTGGTGGTTGCAGTTGTCATTCTCTCCTGTGTGTGTGGGGCGGGGTATGTATTTTACCCGGGAGCGTGCTGTGGTCTGATTTATAAAGGTGGTGTGTGTACTCACCTATATGTGTTTGCGGGGGGTTAAGTCACAGCCCTGGCTTTGCCCTTCGTGGTCGCTACTGGGATCACTGTCTCCTTGCTCCATGAGCTTAATCGTACTCTTCAAAAGCTACGTATTGATCCTGTCACTACTTCCTTCCAGATTGTTACGCTTCCTGAAAACTCTAAAGCTGAAGAAATACTTCCAACATCCCTATGACCCTCCTCTAAGTTTACATCTCCCAGCTGTGCCCTCCTGCTTCTATTTTCCATCTCTGAAACATTCTGTCTCTGTTCACCTTCCCAAATCCTTCAGTATTTTGTATGTCGTTGTCATATCTTCCCTAGTCCCCCTGTCCTCCAGGTTGAGCTCCAAATTCTCCTGATAGGGCATACCCCCTTGGTCTGGGGTCAGTTTCGTTGCAAACCGCAATTTCTCTAGTTTATTGATATATCTGACCAGGTGGGGGTTCCATTGGTTGTGTCTCCCGTAGGGTCTGATGTACACGGTGTACAGTGTCGTGAATGCTCGTTCCTTAGACAAAAACTGTGTGTGTATGTTTGTGTGTTCTCACCTAGTTGTACTCACCTAGTTGTGGTTTATGATTCCCGCTCCTGGCCCCGCTTCTTCACTGGCCGCTACTCGGTCATCACCCGCCCATGAGCTTTTTCATACATCTCCTTAAAGCTATGGTTGGATCCTGCCTCGACTAACTTCCACTTTCCACTTCCGACACCTCTGGAAATATTTCCTAATATCCCTGTGATTCATTTGGTTTTCAAACTTCCCAAATGTGACCCCTTGTTGCTGTGTCCCATCTCTGGAACTTTCTGTCTGTCCACCTTGTCGATTCCTCTAAATTTTTTGGATATGTCGTTATCATATCCCCTCTAACCCCCCCCTGTTTTCCAATGTCGTCAGGTCGTTTTACGTAACCCCTCCTTGAAAGGACAAAACCCTTAGCTCCGGAACTAGTCTTTTTGCAAACCACTCCCCTTTTTCAGCCCCCCTTACATTTTTGATGGTGGGGGTCCAAACTGGTGCTGCATACTCCAGTATGGGCCTAACGTACACAGTGTAAAAGGTCCTGAATGACTCCTTATTAAGATGTCGGAATGCTGTTTTGGTTTCCAGGCGTCCATAGGGTTTTAGCAGTAATGTGGTTGAGGGCCCCCAGGAGATGTGCCCGGTGTTATACTCACCCCAAGACCCTTTTTCCTTTGAGTGAGGTTTGTAGTCTTTTGGCCCCCTAGACTATACCCGTCGGGTTTCTTTCCCCTTTCCCCCAATCTTCATGACTTTGCACTTGGTGGTGTTGAATTCCAGAAGGCAGTTGCTGGACCATTTTTGGGTTGTCCAGTTTCCCTCTGTATTTCTGCCTGGTTGTTTTCCGAATAATTCTTCTCATCAACTTCACATCATCTGCAAACAGGGACACTTCGGAGTCTATTCCTTCCGTCATGTCGTTCAAAAATACCAGAAACAGCCCCGGACCTAGGACTGATCCCTGTGGCAATAAAACTGTGTGTGTGTACTCACCTAATTGTACTCATCTAATTGTGGTTGCGGGGGCCGAGACTCAGCTCCTGGCCCCCTCTGCCTGTCCACTACTGGGTCTCTGCTCTCCTGCTCCATGAGCTTTATCATACCTTGTCTTAAAACTATGTATGGTTCCCCCTCCACTATATCTTTCCCTAAACTTTTCCCAATTTCCTAACTCTCTATGGCTGAAGAATTGTTTCCCTAACATCCCTCTACTCACCCCGGGGTCTTCAGTTTCCCAGTTGTGTCCCCTTGTTTCTGTTTTTCCCCTCTCTGGAACATCCTGTCCCTTCTCCTTGTCGTTTCCCCCGAGTATTTTGTATGTCGTTATCATGTCTCCCCCAACCCTTCTGTCCTCCAGTTTTGTTAGTCCTTTTTCCCCTCAATTTTTTCTTCATAGGGCAGCCCCCTGAGTTGTGGAACTAGCCTTGCCCAAACCCTTTTGCACTTTCCCCTAATTTCTTGGTGCTTGACCAGGTGGGGGGTTCCAGACTGGTGCTGCATACACGGTGTCAGTGTCTTGAACGATTCCTTGTTAAGGTAACGGAACGCAAATTTTAGGTTTGCCAGTCGCCCATATGCTCCCCGGGTTTATCTGGTTGATGTGTTTTTCCCGGAGACGTGCTTGGTGTTATACTCACCCCAAAAGGTCTTTCTCCTTTGATGAGGTTTGTTGGCCTTTGTCCCCCTACCCTGTACTCTGTCAGCAGTCTTCTTTGCCCTTCTCCGATCTTCATGACTTTGCATTTGGTGGGGTTAAATTAGGGAGCCAGTTGCTAGACCAGATGTCAAGCTTGTCCAAGTTCCCGAATTCTGCTTGGGCCCCATCCGATGTGATTCTCCTCATTAATTTCACATCATCTGCGAAAAAAAGACACTTCTATCTATCCCGTCCGTCGGGCATTCACATATAGCAAGAATAGCACTTGTCCTAGGACTGACCCCTGCGGTACACCGCCTTTACAGGGCCCACTGTGATACCTCATCACGCACCATGACCCGTTGTTGTCTCCCCGTGAGGTATTCCCGATCCATTCCAGGCCCTTCCTGTTATACACGCTTGGTCTTCCATCTTCTTTACTAATCTCATGTGAGGAACTGTGTCAAAAAGGGGCCCTTTCCCGCAGTCCGAAAATGCAGTCAACCTACCCTTCTCTCTCTTGCCTTACCTCTGTTCTTTTTCCTTTGAACTCCAGGAGGTTTTTTTAAAAGGATTTGCCTTCCTGAACCGGTTTTCTGGCGTTGATTATCCCGTTCTGCTCCACCCTTTTTCCCGATGATTTTCTCCAAGACTTTGCACACTATACACGTAAGTGACACCGGTCTGTAGTTTAGTGCCTCTTTTCTGTCTCCTTTTTTAAAGATGGGCACAACGTTGGCCTTTTTTCCCTATCTCAGGTAGCTGCCCAGTTTCAAAGGGGGTTTTGTTGATATCCAATCTTTCGTCACCTAATCTTTTTTTTTCCTCACCCCCTTACTCTTCCTATATTCACTTTCAATTTTCTTCTTTACACACCCCACCAAATTCATCCACCAACCTCTGCAACCTTTTCTCCCAAAAGCACAGTGTCCTCAGCAAAAAAAATTGGGAAAATTCCCCCTTTTTTTTGATTCTTTTTCCTTTTAAACCCCACACCTCTTGCCAAGACCCCCCATTCACTTTCTTTCAACCCCATCTATAAATATATTGAAAACCACGGGACATCACACATCCTTGTCTAAGGCCCACTTTACTGGGAAAAAAGTCCTCCCCTCCTACACACTCTAACCTTTAGCCTCATTCCCCATAAAAAATCTTCACTGCTTTCAGTAACCTACCTCCTATTCCATACACCTGAAAATCTGTTCACCTATATGTTTCACTGTAAACACTTGGTCTACACACCCCTCCCTTTTCCTAAAGCCCCTTGTTCATCTGCTATCCTGCTTTTGTTTTCCTTTTATTCTTAACTTTTTGTCTCATTTCCCTTTTATAAAAGGAACAATACATGCTTTTGCCAATTCTAGGTACCTTACCCTTCCATACATTTATTAAATAATAGCACCAACCACCCAAAACTATATCCCCACCTGTTTTTAACATTTCTATCTTTATCCCATCAATCCCAGCTGCCTTCCCCCCTTTTCATTCTCCCCATCCCTCACGAACTTCCCCACACTCAAAACTGGCTCTTCCACACTCCTACAAGATGTTTTTCCCTCCTGCCCTATAAAGAAATCCGCTTCCCGTCTTCATCAACATTTAACAACCCTCAAAATATTCCCTGCATCTTCATGATACCTCTAACTCTCCATTTAATAACTCCCTCCCTATTTTTAACTTTGGCAACATAATACTTCCTTTTCAGCCTTGGGAATTTTCACACTGACACCTTTCGCCCCTTTTTCCCCCAACCTTCCTTCATTTCTCCCTATCTTTCCCTAAAAAACCACAGAAGCTTTCTTACTAGACCGCTGTCCGGGGGTCAAACATCGTCCCAGACACCCCAATGGACCGCTTCCTGACTCACCTTCCACTTCCATATCCCCCTTTCTAATGGGAACCTCCACCGTGCCGTACACACATTCACACCACCTACTTGACCACATTCTACTACACCACGCCTTCTGTGTTGTCAGCCCAACCGCCTCCCAACTCCATTACTCATCCGATCCTATCCTATCCGGACTATCTAACATTCTGCATAAATCCCCCCAAAAAGGGGATTCACGAGACTGTCCGCCACTTCCAGCGATTTCCGGGGCTTAAATCTGGCAAATTTTCCCGGGGGGTGGATGAAAAAGGCTCGTGCTCCAACGCTGTCCCATCCACTACCTCCTCTACCTCTTGCTAGGCGCTGGCCCTTGTCGCTCACCTCCTTGACGACGTCTCCTTCTCCTCTGCCTTTTGATCACCTCTCTTGCTGATAGGTCTGTGGCGTTCACAAGCTGCAGCGACAACCCCCGCAGCTCCACAAAGCCTGCATGTCCTCACCTGGCCCGGGTATGTTACGAAAACCTGGGTTCCAAAGGCATCCAATTGTACGAATGATGGTATCTGCCGTCGAAGGGAGATTTTACGGAGTAGGTCCCTTTCCCGGGCACACCGCATATACTCCCAAACTCCAACATCCCTCTGTAATAGCGTAGACCACTCCATACTGCTGAAAAGCTTTTTTTATATCACATTCCCGTGCCTCAAACGGAACATCCCTAATTTTCAGCCATGTGTAATGCGCTGACACATCCTTTAAACGTACCTCAAGACTCGAGTTGACAACAAGTCTCACTTCTTGGTATTTGTCAACTATGGCGCATAAGCTGTGCTGGTGTTGAGTTTCACGAAAATCCTTCCTGCTCCATTTAAGGAAATCCCGTAAATATCTTCTGTTGGGATTCCATAGGTGTTCTGACAATAAGGGGCAATGGGACATCAGCGTTGCTAGCGTAGAATCGCCCCTTCAAGATCTCAATACCCACAGTACTGACACGTCGACGATACAGGTCCGCCATATTTGAGAAAACAGTGTAACTCCACAAAGCTCCACCAGAGGCCACTGATCGGTAGATGCGCTAAGTACAACTCTGGAGCAAACGCGCAGAACAACCTCCCGGGGCCCCAGAGCGAAGAGGTCAATGCCAGGATGAATTACAACAATTGGATATGCTGAATATTGAAGACAGAGTAAAACAACTTAAATTAAATCAAGTTATAAAATTGCTCACAAACAGTGTCCAGAATATCTTGCTGTCAATTTTGTCAAGGCTGGGAACCAAAGCAGTCATAGTACTAGGGAGAGAGCACAACTTTTTAGTACCCACAGTCAGTGGCCAGGCTTCAAACACCTTTTATTATACAGCAATAAAAGAATGGAACAGACTTCCTGCACATGTCAAAGCCAGTCATAGCATGAGCCAGTTCAAGAAGAGAACCAAAAGGTACCTAATGAATGTAGCGACAGAAAGGGAGGAGAATGATTTTTATTTTTATAGCTAAACACATGTATATGTAAATAACTCTTTTATTCCTAGTATACATATATCCTTTATAATATAATAACATATATAATACAATGTATAATATTAAGGTATAAAAAGGGGCCCCAATGGAAATAAGTCACTCTGTCTGACTTTGGGTTATCCTAGGTTCCTACACATATGCTGCTATGTATGATAATCTATGAAAATGTATTTGTGTATACCTGAATAAACTTACTTACTTACTTTCTAAAAGTTGTAGTAGTTGTGATCGTATAGTGCTGGTGGTGGTCATAGCGGCCAGTGGGCTGCCAGCAACAACAGCCTAATTGACCAGACAAGCACCATAGGAGCCTTGGCTTAAGGCCGGGCTCTGGGAGTAGAAAAACATTCAAAACTCATCAAAGATATATCAGAGGTATATCCCCAACCCAACCCACCCACCCTTCCCTTCCCTATCTCATCCCACTCATACCCTATTATTCTTGCATCACCCACCCTACTACTTATATATATGTTTTTATATATATATATATATATATATATATATATATATATATATATATATATATATATATATATATATATATATATATATATATATATGATAATGATAATGGGAGCCCTTTGATTGAACTTTGTATAGAAAGGGGTTTAGTTATAGGTAATACATATTTTAAGAAAAAGAGGATAAATAAGTATACAAGATATGATGTAGGGCGTAATGACAGTAGTTTGTTGGGCTATGTATTGGTAGATAAAAGACTGTTGAGTAGACTTCAGGATGTACATGTTTATAGAGGGCCACAGATATATCAGATCACTTTTTAGTTATAGCTACAGTGGAGTAAAAGGTAGATGGGATACAAGGAAAATAGAAGCAGTAAGTAAGAGAGAGGGAAGGTTTATAAACTAAAAGAGGAGGAGTTTGGGTAAGATATAAACAACTATTGGAGGATAGATGGGTTAGTGAGAGTGTACGCAATGGGGTCGAAGATGTATGGGGTGATTTAAAAATGTAGTGTTAGAGTGTTCAGCAGAAGTTTGAGGTTACAGGCGAGTGGGTGCGGGAGGGAAGAAGAGCGATTGGTGGAATGATGATGTAAAGAGAGTAGTAAGGGGAGAAAAGTTAGCATATGAGAGGTTTTTACAAAGTAGAAGTGATGCAAGGAGGGAAGAGTATATGGAAAAAAAAAGAGAGGTTAAGAGAGTGGTGAAGCAATGTAAAAGAGAGCAAATGAGAGAGTGGGTGAGATGTTATCAAATTTTGTTGAAAATAAGAGAAAGTTTTGGAGAGAGATTATTGTTGAGGAAGTTTGGAACCCACACCTGCCAAGCACGAAAAGAAACTAGAGAAAGTACAAAGGTTTCCAACAAGACTAGCCCCGGACCTAAGGGGTATGTCCTACGAGGAGAGCTTAAGAGAAATCGACCTGACGACACTGGAGGACAGGAGAGATAGGGAGAATGATAACGACATATAAAATACTGAGAGGAATTGACAAGGTGGACAGAGACAGAATGTTCCAGAGATGGGACACAACAACAAGGGGACACAGTTGGAAGTTGAAGACTCAAATGAATCACAGGGATGTTAGGAAGTATTACTTCAGTCACAGAGTTGTCGGGAAGTGGAATAGCTTGGGAAGCGATGTAGTGGAGGCAGGTTCCATACATAGTTTTAAGACGAGGTTTGATAAAGCTCATGGAGTAGGGAGAGGAGGACCCAGTAGCGATCAGCGAAGAGGCGGGGCCAGAAGCTGAGTCTCGACCCCTGCAACCACAATTAGGTGAGTATACACACACACACACCTACACCCACACACACACACACACACACACACAAAATACACACACACACACAAAACACACAGGAGATATGATAACGACATACAAAATACTGAGGGGAATCGACAAGGTGGATAGTGACAGAATGTTCCAGAGAAGGAACACAGAAACAAGGGGCACAACTGTAAGCTGAAGACTCAGATGAGTCAAAGGGATGTTAGGAAGCATTTCTTCAGCCATAGAGTAGTCAGGAAGTGGAATAGTCTAGCGAACGATATAGTGGAGGCAGGAACCATACATAGTTTTAAGACAAGGTATGATAAAGCTCATGGAGCAGGGAGAGCAGAGACCCAGTAGCAGACAGCGAAGAGGCGGGGCCAGGAGCTGAGTCTCGACCCTGCAACCACAATTAGGTGAGTACACACACACACACACTTTAGGTGAGTACACACACACACACACACTATTTGTACACCTTGTTCATGCTTCTTTCACTGTAGTTTTATTTACTAGTATGTTAATCTACAGTTCCAGTATATTACTACATAGTTGTGTGTTGTTGTAGACTGAACTGTTCTTATGTGTTGCTGTACTGCTCTTGTGTGTCACTGTTCCTGTTCTTACTTATTACTTTACCATTCTTCCATGTTGCAGTACCATTCTTGTATGTTGACGTAGTGAAGTATATAAGGCAGTATATAATGCAGTATATAAGGCTCCATACTGTCACATCAACTTCACATTGTTTCAAACTATGGAACAATACTCTTCTCCAGGGTGAGGGACTGACCTCCTCAAAACTACGTCTTCAAGGTGATGGACTGATTACATCGTCTTCACATCTCTTCTGCTTCTACCAACTTTTCTCTACTAGACTGAAGTATGTAATAATATTGGTAGAATTACCGACAATATGTTAATAAAGTGACACAATGCAACTAATGTGACATTTATTGTGGCAACGTTTTCTCAGGAGCTTTTCAAGCCGGCTGAAAAATCTCTGGGGAGCTGAACGTTCACAATAAAATATAACATTAGTTGCATTTGTGTCCTTTACTAGACTGAAGAAGCCTACTGTGTAGGCGAAACGTTTCGAAATAAAGTTACACAACTGTTGCATAGTGTCTTACCTAACAACATGTCGCTATTTTATACATTTTAACATTCATCAAGTTGAGAAGTTATCAAGCAGTTGTTGAAGGTTTTAAAATACTGTTTAAATTGTAAGACTTGTGTACTATGCACTGTCATCAGCAAATATAACTTCTATACTTATATTACTATGGCAATGTCACCAGCAAATATAGCTTCTATACTTACATTACTATGGCACTGTCACCAGCAAATATAGCTTCTATACTTACATTACTATGACACTGTCACCAGGAAATATAACTTCTATACTTACATTACTATGGCACTGTCACCAGCAAATATAACTTCTATACTTACATTACTATGGCACTGTCATCAGCAAATATAACTTCTATACATACATTACTATGGCACTGTCACCAGCAAATATAACTTCATACTTACATTACTTGACACTGTCACCAGAAATATAACTTCTATACTACATTACTATGACACTGTCACCAGCAAATATAACTTCTATACTTACATTACTATGACACTGTCACCAGAAATATAACTTCTATACTTACATTACTATGGCACTGTCACCAGCAAATATAACTTCTATACATACATTACTATGCACTGTCACAGCAAATATAACTTCTATACTTACATTACTATGACACTGTCACCAGAAATATAACTCTATACTTACATTACTATGGCACTGTCACCAGCAAATATAACTTCTATACTTACATTACTATGACACTGTCACCAGAAATATAACTTCTATACTTACATTACTATGACACTGTCACCAGGAAATATAACTTCTATACTTACATTACTATGGCACTGTCACCAGCAAATATAATCTATACTTACATTATGCACTGTCACAGCAAATATAACTTCTATACTACATTATATGGCACTGTCACCAGCAAATATAACTTATATTACAATACTATGACACTGTCACCAGAAATATAACTTCTATACTTACATTACTATGGCACTGTCACCAGCAAATATAACTTTATACTTACATTACTATGACACTGTCACCAGCAAATATAACTTCTATACTTACATTACTATGGCACTGTCACCAGAAATATAACTTCTATACTTACATTACTGGCACTGTCACCAGCAATATAACTTCTATACTTACATTACTATGACACTGTCACCAGCAAATATAACTTCTATACTTACATTACTATGGCACTGTCACAGCAAATATAACTTCTATACTTACATTACTATGACACTGTCACCAGCAAATATAACTTCTATACTTACATTACTATGCACTGTCACCAGCAAATATAACTTCTATACTTACATTACTATGACACTGTCACCAGCAAATATAACTTCTATACTTACATTACTATGGCACTGTCACCAGCAAATATAACTTCTATACTTACATTACTATGGCACTGTCACCAGCAAATATAACTTCTATACTTACATTACTATGACACTGTCACCAGCAAATTATAACTTCTATACTTACATTACTTGAACTGTCACCAGCAAATATAACTTCTATACTTACATTACTATGACACTGTCACCAGCAAATATAACTTCTATACTTACATTACTATGACACTGTCACCAGAAATATAACTTCTATACTTACATTACTATGACACTGTCACAGCAAATATAACTTCTATACTTACATTACTATGGCACTGTCATCAGCAAATATAACTTTATACTTACATTACTATGCACTGTCACCAGCAATATAACTTTATCTTACATTACTAGACACTGTCACCAGCAAATATAACTTTATACTTACATTACTATGCACTGTCATCAGAAATATAACTTCTATACTTACATTACTTGACACTGTCACCAGCAAATATAACTTCTATACTTACATTACTATGCACTGTCATCAAAATATAACTTCTATCTTACATTACTATGACACTGTCACCAGCAAATATAACTTCTATACTTACATTACTGTGACACTGTCACAGCAAATATAACTTATATTACAATATGACATGTTATAGAAATATAACATTTATATTTCACAACGTATACATGTCACAGCAATAAAAATTCATTACTGCTGCTGTCAAGCAAATATAACTTCATATTAATTTTCATGAACTGTCACCAGCAAATGATGGTAAGTAATAAGGAACAGTAAATGCTAACACTACTATGAACAGTCACAGCAAATACTGAATGGTAAATAATTAAGTAGAACAGTAACAAATATAACACACAGACATTACATGCACGTCACAGAAAAATAAGTCTATATTACATACAGGAACTGTCACACAAGATCACTATACTTACATTTCATGAATGTAAGTAAAAAAACTAACAGTTACTGTACAGTCACACAAGTAAACATACTTACAACTGTGACACTGCATGGTAAACTAATATAAAAGAATAGTAACATACATAAATAGTGAACAATAATGTATTACAGCGACGATAACATGAATTTTGGTCAGTAATAAGAACAGTTACAGGCAGTAACACATGAAGAGCACTACACAACATACATGAATGGTAAAGTAATAAGAACAGTAACAGTAACACACAAGAACAGTACAGCAACATACATGAATGGTAAAGTAATAAGAAAGAACAGTAACAGTAACAGTAAAAAACAAGAGCAGTACAGCAACATACATGAATGGTAAAGTAATAAGAACAGAAAAGGAAAAAGTAAACAAAAAGAGCACTACAGCAACATACATGAATGGTAAAAATAAGAACAGTAACAGTAACACACAAGAACAGTACAGCAACATACATGAATAGAAAAGAATAAGAACAGTAACGGGAACAGTAACACACAAGAGCAGTACAGCAACACATAAGAACAGTTCAGTCTACAACAACACACAAACTATGTAGTAATATACTGGAACTGTAGTTTAACATACTAGTAAATAAAACTACAGTGTAAGAAAAATGAACAAGGTCTACAAATAGTGTGTGTACTCACCTGGCTGGGTCAGGTTGCCCCTGGCCCAGCCTCTTCACTGGTCGCTACCAGGTCACTCCCCCCCTCCTCCATGAGCTTCATCATACCTCGTCTTAAAGTTATGTATGGTTTTTTCCTCCACTACCTCACTTGCTAGACTATTCCACTTCCTGACAACTCTGTGACTGAAGAAAAAATTTCCTAACATCCCTTTGGCTCATCTGAGTCTTCAACTACTAATTTTGACCCCTTGTGTCTTTGTCCCATCTCGGGAACATCCTGTTTTTTGTCCACCTTATCTATTCCTCGCAGTATTTTGTATGTCGTTATCATGTCCCCCTCAAACCCCCTCCTGTCTTCCAGTGTTTTCAACCCGTTTTCCCCTTAACCTTTCTTCGTAGGTCAGCCCAAATTAGTCCGGAACTACCCTTTTGTTGCAAACCTTTGCACTTTCTCAAACCCTTGACGTGCTTGCCCAAGTGTGGGTTCCAAACTGGTGCTGCATACTCCAGTATGGGACTGACGTACACGGTGTACAGTGTCTTGAACGATTCCTTACTGAGGTATCGGAACGTTATTCTTAGGTTTGCCTGGCGCCCATATGCTGCAGCAGTTATCTGGTTGATGTGTGTTTCCCGGAGACGTGCTCGGTATTATACTCACCCCAAGATCTTTCTCCTTGAGTGAGGTTTGCAGTCTCTGGCCACTTAGCATATACTCAGTCTGCTGTTTTCTTGCCCCCCCGACCTTCATAACTTTGAATTTGGCAGGGGGTTTAAAATTTGAGTAGCCAGTTGCTGGACCACGTGTCCAGCCTGCCCAGGTCGCTTTGTAGTCCTGCTTGATCTTCATCTGATTTAATTCTTCTCATTAACTTCACATCGTCTGCAAACAGGGGGCGCTTCTGAGTCTATCCCCTCCGTCATGTCATTCACATATACAAGAACAACACTGGACCTAGGGGCTGACCACTGTGGAACCCCGTCGTCACAGGTGCCCACTGTGATACCTTTATCTCGTACCATGACTGGTTGTTGCCTCCCCGTCAGGTATTCTCTGGGTCCCTTGCAGTGCCCTTCCTGTTATACGGGCCCGATCCTCAAGCTTCCCGCACTAATCTCCTTGAGGAACTGTTCGATCTTCCCAACTCGCACTCAAAATTTCTTGAAAATACTGTATAAGAGCATTCTCCACTTTTTTTATTGATTGTATTAGAATTAATACAAAAAAATTTCTATATTTCCATTTTATTCCTTGTGAAATATAATTTTTTTTTTAACAGGACTGAGAGAAAAAGCTGATTTGTGTATGTGAATGTGTGAAGGTGACTGAAAATGTGTGTGAGAGTGACACAGAGTTTGGATGGTGAAAAGAGTTTGGATAGTGAAAACAGAGTTTGGGTGGTGACACAGAGTTTGGGTAGTGACCCAGAGTTTGGATAGTGGCACGGAGTTTGGATGGTGGCACAGAGTTTGGGTGGTACAGAGTTTTATGGTGGACGAGATTGGGTGGTGGCACGGAGTTTGGAGGGGGCACGGAGTTTGGAGGGGAAAAAGTTTTGGTGGCACGGAGATTGGATGGTGGCACGGGGTTTGAATGGTGGAAGATTTGGATGGTGGCACGGAGGGAGGTGGCAGGAGTTTGGGTGGTGGCAGGGGTTTGGGGGGGCACGGGGTTTGGGGTGGCACAGAGTTTGGGTGGAAAGAGGTTGGGTAGTGGAAAAATTTTGGATTGGAAGAGTTTGGGTGGTGGCACAGAGTTTGATGGTAAATGAGTTTGGGGGGTTTGGGACGGAGTTTGATGGTGGCACAGAGTTTGGGTGGTGGAGGAGTTTTGGGTTTGGGGGACAGTGGATGGTGACAGGGATTTGATTTGGGAGGGGTTTGATGGACACGGAGTTTGGGTGGTGGCATGGAGTTTGGATGGTGACACGGAGTTTTGGGTGGTGACGGGAGTTTTATGGGACACAGAGTTTTGGGTGGTGAAGAGTTTTAGGGACATGAGTTTGATATTGACATGGAGGGAAAAGGGCATGGAGTTTGGGGGTGACATGGATGGGTATTGACATGGAGTTTTGGGTGGGACAGGAGTTTGGGGGTGGATGGAGTTTAGGTGGCATGGAATTTGGAGGTGACATGGAGTTGGATGGTGACATGGAGTTTGGGTGGGACAGGGGGTTTGGATGTACATGGGTTTTGGGGGGACATATTTGGGGGTGACAGGAGTTTGGATGGTGACAGAAGTTTGGGTGGTGACAGGGGGTTGGATGGTAAAAAGTTTGGTGGGACATGTAGTTTGGGTTGGGGCATGGAATTTGCATGGTGACTGGGGTTTGATGGGACATGGAGTTTGGGTGGGGACATGGAGTTTGGGTGGTGACACAGAGTTTGGATGGTGGCACGGGGTTTGATGGGGCACAGAATTTTAGGGGGACAGAGTTTGGATGGTGGCACGGAGTGTCGATGGGGCAGGAGTTTGATAGGGCACGGAGTTTGGGTGGGGCACAGAGTTTGGGTGGTGGCACGGAGTTTGAATGGGGACAGAGTTTGATGGGGAGGAGTTTGGGGGTTTGGGACGGGGTTTTATGGTGGGGGGGTTTGGATGGGACAATTTGGGTTTGGCCCGAGTTTGGGTGGTAAGAGGTTGATAGGGAAAGATTTTTGGGTGGGGCAAGAGTTTTATGGAACAGAGTTTTTATGGTGGACTGAGTTTGGGTTAAAAGGGGTTTTATTGGCAAAGATTTGGTGGCAGATTTTAAATTTGGGTTTGATGGTGACAGGTATTTGATTGGGCATGGAGTTTGGGTGGTGACACGGAGTTTGATGGTGGCTGGAGTTTGATTTCAGGATTTGGATGGGACGGAGTTTGGGTGGGGACAAGAGTTTTTATGAAAAAGTTTGATAGTGACATGAGTTTGATATTTAATGGGGTTTGCAGGCAGGAGTTTGATGGGAAAGGAGTTTGGGTGGACATGGAGTTTGATGGTGGCATGGAATTTGGGTGGTGAAGGAGTTTGGGTGGTGACATGGAGTTTGATGGGACACGGAGTTTGGATGGTGACACGAAGTTTGGATGGTGACAGGGGGTTTGGAGGTGAAGGGGGGTTTGGGTGGGGAATAGAGTTTGGATGGTGACATGAGTTTGGGTGGTGACATGGTGACAGGAAATTAGAGAAAGGCAAATGTTTGTGAGACAATCCCGGGGAAAGGGGCATGTCCTAGAGGAGGTTTGGGAAAAGACGATAAAAAGCAGAGGAACGTCAAGGTGGAAGGACAGGAAGTTTCAGAGTTGGGCAAACAAGGGGGAAGGGGAGGATGTTTCAGTGTTGGAAAAACAACAAGGGGGCCCCAAAAGGGAAATTGAAGACCGATGAGTCACAGGGATGTTAGGAAATTTTTACGGTCACAGAGTTTTCAGGGAAATGAAATAGTC
>WNWK01043303.1:0-15569 GCA_009830355.1 Cherax destructor
GGGAGTTTTGTGACTGTTTTGGAGGATCTATTGATGGTCCCCAGTTAGGGTCGATTTTCTATCTCCTGGTTCCTGACGCTGTGTTGCGGTTGCTTGTTATATTGCTGTTCTCCGAATTGGTCATTTTACTGGTCAATCAAGCTGTTCTGATTGTCAGTTTGTTAGAAAAGCTAGCTTATGAGAAGTTCAGTCGGACACTGGTTGATTCGAGTCTTAGAGTTACCTGGAGCACACTCATACACACATATTCTTATTTGCATATAACTGTATTATTGTAATTACTGACATTGTACCTGACGGTACTTTAGAGTCATTTGGATATATGTGCCCTCAGCACAGCATTATTGTATATGAGAGCAGTGTAGGAGCTAACCTAATGCATTACTTAATGAACATCCTGATCATATGTACATTTATTTACTTTGAAACCCTAGACACTAACTTTGTTAATAAACATATTAAATTATATACTTTGGTTAGTACCCTATCAGTTGTAATCCTCATGAGGACTATTGAAAATGTTGGATAACTGGACTAGGATACTGACTTTGTTGCAAAAGCCCAGTAACAGGCTGGATGCTAGAAGGGCTATCCTTTCTAGTGTTCACTGGAGATGGCTATTACTAATAGATGTGTCATTTTGTAACACCACCTGCAACACACAAGACTGCTATTCCCACGAGCCCCCCCCTGGGGCGGGGAAGATGGCAGACCAGAGGCTTAGCTTCTCCCTACGAGCCCCGTGAGGGCGGGGAATGGGGCTAGGCCTGGGGACAATTGGTCCCAGACGATGAGGGGGTACTTGTACCTCCTCCCATGGGAGACATAGGTCTCATACACTCCCAAGACAGGAAGCCAAGGCCGGGTCACCATCTGGAAAAGACCCGGACCGTAGTACCGGCGGATCAAGAACAACAACAACAAATATGGTATAATAATAATAATAATAATAATAATAATAATAATAATAATAGGTATTTCTACAAGTACATGTACAAGGTATACAGATATGTGTGTGTCTTCCTACTATGTTACATTATACAGAAGGTACATTATACAGTATGGTACATTATACAGAATGGTACATTATACAGTATGTTACATTATACAGAATGGTACATTATACAGTATGGTGCATTATACAGAATGGTACATTATACAGTATGGTACACCATATATGGTGCCTCCCGACCACCCAGCCAGTTTAGAAGTTGGTAGTAGTGGTGGTACTTGTGGTGGTAGCATCCTTAATCCATTAACAAAAGGCACCAATAGGAAAAACAATACAGAAGGGGTCTAATAACCAGATAACAATCCAAACGCTACTTGTCAATCCTTACCAGCCTGGTAAGAAGGTCCAAAAAATTGTATTATGAGAACAGACTCCAGAACATAAAAGGTGATATGAAAAAGACTTGGAAAACCCTATCTGCAATTCTAGGAAATAAAAAGATATCCAAGAACAATACCATCAAATTATCAAAAACAGATGAACCCCTACTCTCACCAACTGAGACAGCAAACAGACTTAAAGTTTTCTTCTCCACCATAGGAAAGAATCTAGCGAGTAAAATCCCAAGCTCAAACACCCGTAAAATAGACTACCTCGCCAACACCTACCCTAATACACTATTCCTAGCTCCTACCAACCCAATTGAAGTCTCGCTCATAATCAACACCCTTAAAAACAAGGCAGGAGACATAAACAGCTTACCACCTTTTATGTACAAAAAAGCTTCACAGTGTTAGGGGCCCAAGACTGTTCAACTGCCTCCCAGCATACATAAGGGGGATTACCAATAGACCCCTGGCTGTCTTCAAGCAGACACTGGACAGGCACCTAAAGTCGGTGCCTGACCAGCCAGGCTGTGGTTCGTACGTTGGACTGCGTGCGGCCAGCAGTAACAGCCTGGTTGATTAGGCTCTGATCCAACATGAGGCCTGGTCACAGACCGGGCCGCAGGGGCGTTGACCCCTGGAACTCTCTCCAGGTAACTCCAGGTACTGTCACCAATTATAGCAACACTATTCAATAAATCCATTGAAGCCTCTACCTTTCCATCAATTCTCAAAATAGCTAGGGTCACCCCGATCCACAAAGGAGGTGATCAAACAGACTTGGATAATTATAGACCAATTTCTAATTTACCACTGCTTTCTAAAATCTTCGAAAAATTAATTCATAGACAGATCTATTCCTACCTCGTCTCACACAATGTACTCAACCCCTGTCAATTTGGATTCAGGACCAACAAGAGCACAAACGATGCTATTATACACATGTTTGAGTTAATATACACCGCACTTGAGAAGAAAGAAGTCCCACTGGGAATCTTCATTGATCTACGCAAAGCTTTTGATACAGTCGACCATGATTTACTGCTCACAAAATTAGCACACTTGGTATAAGGGGGCACCCACTCAACTACCTAAAGTCATACCTTAGTAACCGAAGCCAATACGTGTACACAAATGGAGCGAACTCTTCCACACAACAAATTACAGTCGGAGTCCCTCAAGGAAGTGTTCTGGGGCCACTCCTATTCCTCATTTACATAAATGACCTACCTAATGCATTACAACTACTCAAACCCATATTATTTACAGATGACACAACATATGTCTTCTCTCACCCAAATCCAGTCATACTGGCCAACACTGTTAATGCCGAATTACAGAAAATATCAACATGGATGACGACTAACAAGCTTACTCTCAATACTGACAAGACCTACTTCATACACTTTGGAAATAAAGCCACAAATGTTCCACTTAACATAACGCTCAATGGTTCACCCATCACAATACTCACAGAGGGAAAATTCCTAGGAATCCACCTTGACAGTAGCCTTAAATTCCAAACACACAAACAACAAATTTCCAAGAAAATCTCAAAGACAGTAGGTATTATCAAATATACGCTATTATGTGCCTCAATCAGCTCTCCTTGCACGATATCATTCACTTATCTACCCTTATCTCACCTATGGAATCTGTGCATGGGGATCAACAACATTAAATCACCTTAGACCACTCATAACCCAGCAAAAGGCTGCAGTCAGAATGATAACAAATTCCCACTCTAGACAGTATACTCCACCAATATTCAAAAGCCTAAAACTACTCACCGTAAAGAACATTCACACTTATTCTTGTGCCTACTACATACATAAAACTCTACACTCTAATATAAACCCTCCGCTCAAAATTCTCCTCACCAACTTTAATAGGACCCATGACCACAACACAAGACACAGGTCACTTTTTGATATATGTACCCCGAGTCCATATCAACCTATATAAGAATTCTTGCACATAAAGGGCCCCAGAATCTGGAATTCATTACCAGTAAATACTAAAATAACCTTGTCTGAAAATCAATTTAAGACTCTTCTCAAAAACCACCTACTCACCCTAAACTAAATACTCATATTACAAATTACACTTTCAAAAATGCTCAATGTTATTTTCCTTAAGATAATCTCAATTTTATATTACCATCCTCCTAAACACTTGTTACAATGTAATATCATCATATTGTAATTTGAACAACCAAATATATAACTAGAATAAACTCAATCAATTTCTCTAATATTATGTACATAGTCTATAAGTCATTAGTTAAGCTGCCCCTAATGCCATGGCATGTCAGTGGCTCTCCTTGCACTTCACCATGGCATGTCAGTGGCTCTCCTTGCACTTCACCATGGCATGTCAGTGGCTCTCCTTGCACTTCATCCATGGCATGTCAGTGGCTCTCCTTGCACTTCACCATGGCATGTCAGTGGCTCTCCTTGCACTTCACCATGGCATGTCAGTGGCTCTCCTTGCACTTCACCATGGCATGTCAGTGGCTCTCCTTGCACTTCACCATGGCATGTCAGTGGCTCTCCTTGCACTTCACCATGGCATGTCAGTGGCTCTCCTTGCACTTCACCATGGCATGTCAGTGGCTCTCCTTGCACTTCACCATGGCATGTCAGTGGCTCTCCTTGCACTTCACCATGGCATGTCAGTGGCTCTCCTTGCACTTCACCATGGCATGTCAGTGGCTCTCCTTGCACTTCACCATGGCATGTCAGTGGCTCTCCTTGCACTTCACCATGGCATGTCAGTGGCTCTCCTTGCACTTCACCATGGCATGTCAGTGGCTCTCCTTGCACTTCACCATGGCATGTCAGTGGCTCTCCTTGCACTTCACCATGGCATGTCAGTGGCTCCTGCCTTCACCATGGCATGTCAGTGCCTCTTGCACCAATGGCATGTCAGTGGCTCTCCTTGCACTTCACCATGGCATGTCAGTGGCTCTCCTTGCACTTCACCATGGCATGTCAGTGGCTCTCCTTGCACTTCACCATGGCATGTCAGTGGCTCTCCTTGCACTTCACCATGGCATGTCAGTGGCTCTCCTTGCACTTCACCATGGCATGTCAGTGGCTCTCCTTGCACTTCACCATGGCATGTCAGTGGCTCTCCTTGCACTTCACCATGGCATGTCAGTGGCTCTCCTTGCACTTCACCATGGCATGTCAGTGGCTCTCTTGCACTTCACCATGGCATGTCAGTGGCTCTTGCACTTCACCATGGCATGTCAGTGGCTCTCCTTGCACTTCACCATGGCATGTCAGTGGCTCTCCTTGCACTTCATCATGGCATGTCAGTGGCTCTCCTTGCACTTCACCATGGCATGTCAGTGGCTCTCCTGGCACTTCACCATGGCATGTCAGTGGCTCTCCTTGCACTTCACCATGGCATGTCAGTGGCTCTCACTTCACCACATGTCAGTGGCTCTCCTTGCACTTCACCATGGCATGTCAGTGGCTCTCCTTGCACTTCACCATGGCATGTCAGTGGCTCTCCTGCACTTCACCATGGCATGTCAGTGGCTCTCCTTGCACTTCACCATGGCATGTCAGTGGCTACTCCATGGCATCAGTGGTTTGCTTCAGTTTATGATTGTAACTACAAATATCTATGTACAATTGCAATGAAATAAAATTTGTTTGTTTGTTTAGTAGTGGTAGTACTAGTGGTAGTAGTGGTGATACTAGTGGTAGTAGTGGTGGTAGTGGTGGTACTTGTGGTATTAGTGGTAGTAGTGGTGGTATTAGTGGTAGTTGTGGTAGTAGTGGTGGTAGTAATAGTTGTGGTACTAGTGGTAGTTGTGGTAGTAGTGGTGGTACTTGTGGTATTAGTGGTAGTTGTGGTAGTAGTGGTGGTACTAGTGATAGTAGTAGTGGTGGTACTAGTGGTAGTAGTAGTGGTTGTAGTAGTTGTGGTAGTAGTGGTGGTAGTAGTAGTGGTAGTAGTGGTGGTACTAGTGGTAAGTGGTGGTAGTAGTAGTGATACTAGTAGTGGTGGTAGTAGTGGTAGCAGTAGTGGTGGTGGTAGTGGTAGTAGTAATGGTAGTAGTAGTGGTGGTGGTAGTAGTGGTGGTGGTAGTAGTGGTGGTGGTAGTAGTGGTGGTGGTAGTAGTGGTGGTGGTAGTAGTGTGGTATTAGTGGTAGTGTGGTATGTAGTGGTAGTGTGGTAGTAGTGGTGGTAGTGGTGGTACTAGTGGTAGTAGTAGTGGTGGTACTAGTGGTAGTTGTGGTAGTAGTGGCGGTACTTGTGGTAGTAGTAGTGTTGGTACTAGTGGTAGTAGTAGTGGTGGTACTTGTGGTAGTAGTAGTGCTGGTACTAGTGGTAGTAGTAGTGGTGGTAGTAGTGGTGGTAGTAGTGGTGGTAGTGGTGGTACTAGTAGTTGTGGTGGTAGTAGTGTTACTAGTAGTAGTGGTGGTAGTAGTAGTAGTGGTGGTAGTAGTAGTGGTACTAGTAGTGGTAGTAGTGGTGGTGGTAGTGGTAGTAGTAGTGGTAGTAGTAGTGGTGGTGGTAGTAGTAGTAGTGGTGGTGGTAGTAGTAGTAGTGGTGGTAGTAGTAGTAGTGGTAGTGTAGTGGTCAGTGTGGTAGTGAGTGGTACTAGTGGGGGTAGTGTAGTGTGGTACTAGTGAGTGGTATAGTGGTGGTGGTAGTAGTGGTAGTAGGTGGACTAGTGGTGGTAGTAGTGGTGGTAGTGGTGGTGGTAGTGGTGGTACAGTGGTGAGTAGTGGTAGTAGTAGTGGACTATGGTGGACTGTGGTAGTAGGTGGTACTAGTGGTGTGTAGTAGTGGTAGTATGTAGTAGGTATGGTACTATGAGTAGTAGTGGTGGTACTAGTGGTAGTAGTATGTGGTGGTTAGTGGTGGCTAGTAGTAGTGGTAGTTAGTGGTGGTCTAGTATATGGTGGTAGTGTGGTTAGTGGTGGTATAGTAGTGGTACTAGTGGTAGTAGTAGTGGTGGTGGTAGTGTCACGTATGGTACTTGGATACGCTTGTCGTTACACTTCACCGTTGACGCTCCGTTCTCACCTGGTACTTCTGTTACTCTTACTGTTACCGTTAATGTTACTTTGTAACTCTTGCTCTTCACCGTTACCTCTGTAATTATTGCTGCTGTATCTGTTACTGTTGCTTTTAACCAATTACTGCTTTTGCTGTTTGATTCTTTCTGTAGGTTCTGTTGTTCTCACTGTTGTTGTTGTGTCTTTTAACTGTTGTCTGTTACTGCTGTTGGCATGTATCTACTGTTACTTCCGTTTTTATGGAATTTCCTGTTACTCGTTCTGTTGCTATTATTTACTTTTTAACGTTTCTACTGTTACTTTTTTGTTGTTACTGTTTGTTAACGTATATGTTACTTTTCCTGTTGTTACTTTTAACACATCTCCTGTTACTTTTTCTGTTGCTCTTTGCATATTGACATGGCTACTGTTATGCAAAGTATTACTGTTGTTTGCCTGTTAGCGTATCTACTGTTTGAACGTTAAGGCAATTAACAGTTAATTTCAGTACATATGTATATATAATAGACCGGACGGTGCGTGTGTGTAGGCCTGTGAAAATAAGGGGGGTGTAGATTCGCCGTAACACCCCTGGCCAGGGTCTTTTCCAGATGGTGACCCGGCCTTGGCTCCCTGTCGTGGGAGTGTCTGAGGCCTATGTCTCCCATGGGAGGAGGTACAAGTACCCCATCATCGTCTGGGACCAATTGTCCCCAGGCCTAGCCACTTTCCCTACCCACATGGGGCTGGTAGGGAGAAGCTAGGCCTCTCTGGTCTGCCGTCTTCCCCGCCCCAGGGAGGCTGACGGGAAGGGCAGTCTTGCGAGCTGCAGATGGTAGCAAACATCTATCTGTAGAACCTTCCCTGCCCTAAAAGGGCTGGCATGGTGGAGCTCAGTTCAGTTCAAGGACTCACAGGTAAGGACCCACGGGGGGCGAGGGGAAACTGGGGACAGACGAAGAATAGCCGGTGAGAGGAGGTGTTGATTCACCGGGAATTCTCCCGGCCAGGGTCTTTACCAGATGGCGACCCGGCTCCAGCTCCCTGGCGTGGGAGTATCGGAGACCTAAGTCTCCCATGGGAGGGGGTACCCCTCAGCGGTGGGACCGCATGGTGGTAGATAGATGCTAGGCCTCTCATGTCTGCCACCTTCCCCGCCCCAAGGAGGCTGACGGGAAAGAAAGGCTTGAGAGCCGCATTTGGTAGCAAGCTCCAGCCTTGGAACCTACCCTGCCCTAGAAGAGCTGGGAATGGTGACAGTTCAGTTCAGACTCAAAGGTAAGGACCCACTAGGGGCGAGGGGGACAGACGAAGAATAGCCGGTGAGAGGAAGAGCTGAAGGAGAAGAGAAAGAGTCAGGACTAAACCCAACAGTCTAACTACTGGATAAATGGCGACCCACACCAATAAAAAGTAATAAAAGAAATAATTACTACAAAAACTTAAACTCAAAATTATTATATTAGCTCTTCAAATATTTTAAATACTTTTATAGTTCTTTTGTAAAATATTTTTTAGTAATATAAACTGTAATTATTTTCAAATAAATTTTTATAAAATATTGGTCGATCACCATGCCCAGCCCTTTTAGGGCAGGGTAGGTGCCAAGGCTGGAGCTTGCTACCATCTGCGGCTCGCAAGCCTGCCCTTCCCGTCAGCCTCCTTGGAGCGGGGAAAGTGGCACACCAGAGGGGCCTAGCAACTATCTACATACGTGCTTGTGGGCGAATATGGCTAGACCTGGGACCAGTTGGTCCTACCGCTGAGGGGTACCCCCTCCCATGGGAGACTTCGGTCTCTGCTACTCCCACGCCAGGGAGCCGGAGCCGGGTCGCCATCTGGTAAAGACCCGGGCCGGGTGATTTCCCGGTGAATCAACACCTCCTCCTCCACCTATAAAATATTAAAGTTACTGTATTTGTTTATAATTGTTAAATGTTAATAATCAGTGCTTTTAAAATTGTTGTTTTAAGGGTTAACTAAGTTAAAGTGAACTGCTGTTACTATACTATATTGTTATTGTTTAACTTATACACATGCATGGAAGTGTATATACATTCACTCTATGGTGTATGTCTCAGTGTATATAGACAGAAGTATGTCTCAGTGTATATACACTGAGAAGTATTTCTCTCAGTGTATATACACAGAGAAGTATGTTTCTCAGTGTATATACACTGAGAATTATTCAGTTTTATGCTTCAGTCCCCACCTTCAGGAAGTGTTGACAGTTATACCTTTCTGGTCGCACCTTCAGGAAGTCCCTCTGTCAATATACAGGGTGTTTCAAAACGATGGACCCATATATATATGTATATACGTATGTCCGTGTGTGTATATTTATATACACACGGACAGATGGAACTGCAATGGTTGGTCATCAAATAACCCGCGTCAGGAAACACTTGTCTTGTTTCCTGACCAACCTTACCTAACCTAACTTCGATGTGCTGATGGTCATGGCATTAGCTGTTGACGAGGTGGTCACTGGAAGACGAGGTGGTCACTGGAAGACGAGGTGGTTACTGGAAGACGAGGTGGTCACTGGAAGACGAGGTGGTTACTGCAAGACGAGGTGGTCTCTGGAAGACGAGGTGGTCACTGTAAGTCGAGGTGGTTACTGGAAGACGAGGTGGTTACTGGAAGACGAGGTGGTCACTGGAAGACGAGGTGGTTACTGCAAGACGAGGTGGTCTCTGGAAGACGAGGTGGTCACTGTAAGACGAGGTGGTGGAAGACGAGGTGGTTTCTGGAAGACGAGGTGGTCACTGGAAGACGATGTGGTCGTCATTGCAAGACGAGGTGGTCACTGGAAGACAAGTGTAATGAAGCAAATCAGCCCCTCAAGCATTATTTATGTAAGGTGTGATAAATATTAGTTGTGAAAATTTCATGACTGTCCTCACTTATATTTCTTGTCTATATCCTTATCTATTTACCATGTGCATAGTTCTGTAACTCAGGGGAAAGAAATAAATGATGTTAATTAACTCAAGAAATGTATTTGAACTGTGATTATCTTCGCATTCTGTTGCTCTGTTATTGTATGTTCCAATATATTTTCTCTAGAATTTTTGTTAATCTGTAATATAGCGTATAACATTAATTTTCTTTGTGTCTGATTATTTTTCTAGTATTAGTATTCATTGTAATAATTATTGTGAGTAGAAATAAGGTTTATAGAGGCAAGTGACCTTCTTGTGTAGAAATTTGTAAAGAGTTTGTGTACATGAGAGGGAGTTCTATTCAAAACAAGGGAGGGAACACGCGGAAGAGTTCCCCTACCCACTCTCACACCTTTGTCAGCTTGAGAAGCCTTTTTCAACTTCTCATATTGATTATACTGCTGCTAACAAGTGAGTTCATAATCTGTATTGAGAGAGATAAGTAGAGAAGATCAAATATTGTTACAATGCAGTCTTTTTGTGTTGTAGCCATTGAAGGAACAAGCCTCCAGCCGGCATATCTTGTATCACTCTAAGAAAAGGCCTATTAACTGTGTATACCTTGTAACTTGCCTTATTATGATAGATGATACCTGTATATTGTATGATTAGAGTAAATTGTAAGAATAATGATAATTTAAGGTGTAATGACTAGTATTTTTGACCATGTGACCTACCCTAATACTTCTTATTTCTAACCTATAACTTTCCTAACCTATCTTTTATGCTAATACTCTGTTACTAAATATCTACTACTTATGTTTAACTATGTTTATTTTCTGTAAGTTGCCTGTCCCATGTAACTGAACTTAACCTAGCTTATATATGTTTTTACTATTTTTGTACCACTATTTTATTTTCCTCTGTCTTATTCATACTAGCCTATGTTTCATGTTTATTCTGTGTATAACATATATGTTCATTCTTTTTTTGTGTATTATAATTGTGTTAAGTATACTGTTTGTTTACTGTATTTCAGCTGTCTTATTTTTATGTAAATTCTTGAATTGTTTTTGATATGCCATTTTTTATTGTTTTCATAATTTATTAATTATATTCCATTCTTATATATTTTTTTTCAAGATCTTGTTTTGTTTGTAGAAGTTCTTGTTTGTGTATTTTGTGACTAAACCTGAAAATGTTTTTAGGTTTAGCAGCAACCAGGCACCCCCCAAGAGATGCCTCAAGAGTAGGAGCAGGCTTGGGGTTAGCGACCAGGCACCCCCCAAAGATATGCCTCCAAAGTAGGAGAGATCCACCAGAGATACTGATGAGAGGAGAGTGCTAGAAACACCTTGAACACTATAGTCCTGGAGGATCAGACCAGACTTATAATCTGGGATTTGGAAGGTCTCAGGAGCACCCTAAGGCAGGAATGTATTAAGGAAATTTAAACCTCAGTATGGAAAGTAGTGGAGTCCCTTGGGAACTATGTGGGGAGGTGGTTTTGACAGCAGTAAGCCAGTCCTGCTAATAAGAATTAAGTATTTGTTGATAAAAATTTTTTTGTGTCAATACTTTCAGATACCCTTGTAATGTGATTATTAAATTGTAAGTGGTTATATCTGGGTATGTTTTACTTCCCCCTTTGAGTCATGTATACAAGGTCCATGTGTCAGAGACTAAATTAAATAAACTATTGATGTTATCACTTTTCTGTGATAAGGTGCCTACTGCTCATGTTTTTCAGGCCATGCTACCCTAAGAGCCAGTACTTATCAGGACCCCCTATCTTGTTTTAACTATCCTATATTATTTCTCACTGGGTTTTCTCCTGCTCTAACCCAAACTTTATGTTTTCCTCCCTTCTCCTTTGACTTTTGTTTCTTTTATCCCTTCCACTGTTAAAAGAGCAGGTGGTGGCAGCATACTCCCAAGAGAATAGACCGCTACCGTCTATTCTCCCATATTCTAGTAATGTTCCCTTTTATTTGATCTCTATATTCTCATTTTTTTGTATCCACTCCAAGTCTCTACCTGAGGGAATAGACAATATGGCATCGTCAGGTGTCGTGTCGACCCCAGGGTGGGGCTGGGGTGGTATATGCCGCATTTCACGAGGTGGTCTCTGGAAGACGAGGTGGTCTCTGGAAGACGAGGTGGTCACTGTAAGACGAGGTGGTGGAAGACGAGGTGGTCTCTGGAAGACGAGGTGGTCACTGGAAGACGATGTGGTCACTGCAAGACGAGGTGGTCACTGGAAGACGAGGTGATCTCTGGAAGACGAGGTGGTCACTGGAAGACGAGGTGGTCTCTGGAAGACGAGGTGGTCTCTGGAAGACGAGGTGGTCATTGGAAGACGAGGTGGTCTCTGGAAGACGAGGTGGTCTCTGGAAGACGAGGTGGTCACTGCAAGACGAGGTGGTCACTGCAAGACGAGGTGGTCTCTGGAAGACGAGGTGGTCTCTGGAAGACGAGGTGGTCACTGCAAGACGAGGTGGTCACTGGAAGACGAGGTGATCTCTGGAAGACGAGGTGGTCACTGGAAGACGATGTGGTCTCTGGAAGACGAGGTGGTCTCTGGAAGACGAGGTGGTCACTGCAAGACGAGGTGGTCACTGCAAGACGAGGTGGTCTCTGGAAGACGAGGTGGTCACTGGAAGACGAGGTGGTCACTGCAAGACGAGGTGGTCACTGGAAGACGAGGTGGTCTCTGGAAGACGAGGTGGTCACTGCAAGACGAGGTGGTCACTGCAAGACGAGGTGGTCACTGGAAGACGAGGTGGTCTCTGGAAGACGAGGTGGTCACTGGAAGACGAGGTGGTCACTGCAAGACGAGGTGGTCACTGGAAGACGAGGTGGTCTCTGGAAGACGAGGTGGTCTCTGGAAGACGAGGTGGTCACTGCAAGACGATGTGGTCATTGGAAGACGAGGTGGTCTCTGGAAGACGAGGTGGTCTCTGGAAGACGAGGTGGTCTCTGGAAGACGAGGTGGTCACTGCAAGACGATGTGGTCATTGGAAGACGAGGTGGTCTCTGGAAGACGAGGTGGTCTCTGGAAGACGAGGTGGTCTCTGGAAGACGAGGTGGTCACTGCAAGACGTGACTAGTATTAAGTTCAGCCCGAGATACTTCAGTCGTAATAAGTTTTTCACAGGTGTAATATGCTGGCGGGCTAATGGATTGAGGTTTGCTGCTGGGCATTGAAGACAGCAGATGAACCCCAATGGAAATAAGTCACTCTGACTTTTTTGGGTTATCCTAGGTTCTCTACACATATGCTGCTATGTATGATATGTAACTATACAGTATTTGTGTATACCTGAATAACCTTATTTACTAAATGAAAGTCTTCTTACTGTCTTGTCAGTGTCGAGTGATCTAATGTGATCAACCAGGCTTTACAAACCCGGACAAACACTCACATGGTAGACTGAGTGTCATTAAAAGAAATGGGGAGGTCTAAAGCTCTCGCTTCACACGGCGAGGGCCCGGGTTCGATTTCCGGTGAGGGTTTAAACATTGGGTGTGTTTCTTTACACCGGTTGTCTATGTTTCCCGTCAGTAAAATAGGTACCTGGGTATTAGTGGACTGGTGTGGGTCGCATCCTGGGATAAAACTGATCTAATTTGCAGGAAATGCTCAGCATAACAAGGGTCTTTCTATATAGTAGTATGTCATTGATGTCAGCTATGATCTATATACCTTGTACATGTACTTGTAGAAATAAAGATATTATTATATTATTATTAGAATAGTACACTGGTCAGATCAGGTCTGGTTAAATTAACTAAAACCCAACAAACATAATATAAGAATAAACAAGGGTGGAACTATACTTACAGACTTGATGAAGAAAGCCAAGTGAGGTGCCCTCACTAGGAGGTCCCATGTAAACTGCCACAGGGGTGCAGAAGTAACGCTCAGCGTCCAATGTTCGTCAAGCATTCAATTATACTACCACTACCACTCATCTTCCTCTCATCTAACAAACCTTTACCCCACAACTAATTTGTCGGCAATTATTGACAACGTTTATACCATCGTGAGGATAACCTCCGGAAAATCTTGCTGTCTTACTGGAGTATACCTGGAGAGGGTTTCGGGGTCAACGCCCCGCGGCCCGGTCTGGGACCAGGTCTTATGGTGGACTTACGTACCTTGTAACTCCTCTCGTTTCCAACCATTGTGATTGCATCAACAGAACTTACAACCATAAACTTGGAACTCTTCGATCTCTGTTCTCTTGTCTGTGATCTTGTTCAGCGTTCCCCTGTTATCTGTTCCTCTACCATACGCGGGTTGGACAAAATCATGTGAATACCAGGTAATATTTTGTTTTTAATATGGAGTTGGTCCTCCATTTGCAGCTAAAAACACCATCAGTTCGTCGAGGAATTGATTTATATAGCATTTGAACAGTATCCAGGGGAATTTTGAGCCATTACTCAAACAAAACCTGTTGTAACTCTTCCAGATACGATGGTGGAGGAAATCAGTTCCTGACTTGCTGTTCCACTTGACTCCACAGATGCTCCATAATATTTAAATCCGGCGATTATGGAGGCCATTCCAAATGTTCAACTTCACTTCCATGTTCTTCATAACAATTCTGAACAAGTCTAGCGGTGTGAACTGTGGCATTATCGTCTTGGAACTTATGTGACACAAAGTGGTTATCCGACACTTCAGTCAACAGGTGTTCATGATAATTTGTCCAGCCCCTGTATTTCTATATTCTTCCTAAAACTCATAAACCTGGTATCCCTCCACGTGTCATCATTTCCTCCAGAGGTTCTCATAAACCTGGTATCCCTCCACGTGCCATCATTTCCTCCAGAGGTTCTCATAAACCTGGTATCCCTCCATGTGCCATCATTTCCTCCAGAGGTTCTCATAAACCTGGTATCCCTCCACGTGTCATCATTTCCTCCAGAGGTTCTCATAAACCTGGTATCCCTCCACGTGCCATCATTTCCTCCAGAGGTTCTCATAAACCTGGGTATCCCTCCACGTGTTATCATTTCCTCAGAGGTTCTCATAAACTGGTATCCCTCCCGTGTCATCATTTCCTCCAGAGGTTCTCATAAACCTGGTATCCCTCCACGTGCCATCATTTCCTCCAGAGGTTCTTATAAATCTGGTATCCCCCCACGTGTCATCATTTCCTCCCGAGGTTCTCATAAATCTGGTATCCCTCCACGTGTCATCATTTCCTCCAGAGGTTCTTATAAAACCCGGTATCCCTCCACGTGTCATCATTTCCTCCAGAGGTTCTTATAAACCCGGTATCCCTCCACGTGTCATCATTTCCTCCAGAGGTTCTCATAAACCTGGTATCCCTCCATGTGCCATCATTTCCTCCAGAGGGTTTTCATAAACCTGGTATCCCTCCATGTGCCATCATTTCCTCCAGAGGTTCTCATAAACCTGGTATCCCCCCACGTGCCATCATTTCCTCCAGAGGTTCTTATAAACCTGGTATCCCTCCACGTGCCATCATCTCCTACTCCCTCTGTCACTCTCAGGACCTGGAGATAAATGGTATAAAATATCGATACCATGGAAAAATATACACGAGTGCAATATATTGTGATCCTTAATTGACAACGTTTCGCCCCTACAGGCTTTATCAAGTCATGAACGACAAAGATACATTTTTTTTTTTTTTCGCCAAACTAGAAGCTGATACAGCATCAGCTGTTGCAGTGAAAACCCGCCATACAGGTACAGCATCAGCTGTTGCAATGCAACACCTGCCATCCTGATACAGCATCAGCTGTTGCAATGACAACACCTGCCATACGTGATACAGCACAGCTGTTGCAGTGACAACACCTGCCATACAGCTGATACAGCATCAGCGTTGCAGTTACAACACCTGCCATACAGCATCGCTGTGCAGTGACAACACCGCCTGCTATACAGCTTAGCTGTTTCGTGAAAAACCGCCATACAGCTGATCACTCCGTTTCATGAACCCCTGCCATCCCATTCAACCGTTTTTCAATCCCCCCAGCATCCCCACTCACGGACACACACTCACAGCATCACACACTACAGCATCACACACAGCATCACACACACAGCATCACACACTCACAGCATCACACACTCACAGCATCCCCCCCAGCATCCCCCTCACAGCATCACACACTCACAGCATCCCCCCACAGCATCACACACTCACAGCATCCTCTCGGGGCATCACACCTCACAGCATCCCTCACAGCATCACACCAACAGCATCACACACCAGAGCAAATTTCCCCCAAAACACTCAAGGCATCACACACTCAGGCATCCACCTCAGGCCCCCCCTAC
>WNWK01043304.1:0-15569 GCA_009830355.1 Cherax destructor
CAATGATACCTGGTGACTTACAGTGATACCTGGTGACCTCTGGTGATACCTGGTGACCTCCAGTGGTACCTGGTGACTTACATTAATACCTGGTGACTTACAGTGGTACCTGGTGACTTACAATGATACCTGGTGACTTACAGTGATACCTGGTGACCTCCGGTGATACCTGGTGACTTACAGTGCTATGTGGTGACCTCCAGTGGTACCTGGTGACTTGCATTGATACCTGGTGACTTACATTGATACCTGGTGACTTACAGTGGGACCTGGTGACTTACAATGATACCTGGTGACTTAGTGATACCTGGTGACCTCCGGTGATACCTGGTGACTTACAGTGCTATGTGGTGACCTCCAGTGGAACCTGGTGACTTACATTGATACCTGTTGACTTACAGTGGCACCTGGTGACTAGCGGAAATGTTCGATTTTTGCCGATATTTAAGAGTAAACAAATGATGTCACAGTCCAATATGTGTCCAACTGGTGAGTCTAATACGCAGTCACGAACGGGTTGACGTTATTTATACAATTATTACAATAATGCAGTAGTCTGCATAACAGTAAATCTTCTATTTTTTGTTTGAATGAAAATATTAAATGGAAAGCAAGAGTAATATAAAAGTGCCCTGGAGACGTGACTGATGAACAGAGAAAATGTTATTTTAGTGCCAGGAATGTCTGCATTGTTTATTCTGGACCCTATTTTGAAATTGGCAACTTATAATTTTTTGTATGAAATTGGCCAAATTGCCAATTTATGACCACTTTATTGGGTAGTTGAAATTGGTAAATGGTCAGTTTCTTGTACTCAATCGATAGAACAAATAGAATTCTAGCAAAATAACTATGAGTTTGGTCAACTGGAATAATGGAATTGGCTGAAAATAGAGCTCAAATTGGGCAAAATTGCCAATACGTATATATCGCCGAGACTGCTAGATTTGCGAGAGCATAATTTCATAAGGTTTCCATAAATTTTCGTACTTTTCTTGTCATTACCATTGAGAAAAAATTCTCTATCATTTCATAAGAATTTTTTTTTTAAATTCTTCGACACTGAGAGCAAGTTTGTGAGGAGAGGTCTTGACAGTGAAAGGGTTATGGTATTTAGCTTGATAAAACTACAGATGTCAGTAGCAATTGAAGCTGATGGTGTACAGTGGTACCTCGAGTTACGATATTTTTCGTTCGAGAATGCTGTTCAAGTGCCATTACCAAACGAATTTATCCCCATAAGGAATAATGTAAAATAGACTAGTCCTTTTACACCCCAAAATATACTTACAAAAGCATTTAAAAATAAACTTACATAAAAGGGCGATTTTGGGGACCATCGTAACTCGAGGTACCACTGTATATACCCTACAAAGGTGCTGATGCAATTGAAGAGGAAATCTTGTTTTGTTCTACTCTGGAGTTGAGAACTCAAGGTACAGACTCTTTAACAAGGTTAATGAATACTGCAAAACACCAAGTGTTAATTTAAAGTGGCAAGACTGTACTACTGTGTGTGTTGATAGAGCTCAGCCATGTTAGGATTTCGTACAGCTCCCAACTCGAACAATTATGTAAGTGTATTTTTGTAAGTGCTTTTGTAAGTTTATTTTGGGGTCTCAACCGACTAATCTAATTTACATTCGTCCTTATGGGAACAAATTCGTTTGGTAATGGCACTCGAACAGCCTTCTGGAACGAGTTATTGATGAAATCTGGGGTACCACTGTACAGTGGACCACCGTTATTCGAACGGCTCGGCAATAGAACATATTGTCATTAGAACAAGAAAATCGATATAGCCATGAGAACAAAATATCGCGATTCAAACAAGTGCGTCCGTGACCTGTCCGCCCAGGTGCTTCGATGCCTCACCGCGCAGGCTTGGAGAGCCAGTCCCGCGTTGTTTACACTCAAGAGAACAATACCCTGCATGCTCATCCAGACATTTCACACTTAATTATAATTGTTTGGAGTTTGTTCATTAAGTGTGACTGTGAAATAAGCTACCATGGGTCCCAAGAAAGTTCCTATTGGTACCCCTGGGATGAAGAAAGTGAGAAACACCGTAGACACGAAGAAGGAAATACAGTAGACCCTCATTTAGCACGACTTTATGTTGCGCGTTTTGGGTATTACGCGATTGAAGAATTGCGGCACATTTTTATCTAACACGACGTAAACCTTATATTACGCGATTCGCTGGAGGGGAAAAATTTTGAGCCCGCGGTCGCCTGTAGTAGGTTAAACCATTGAGTCAGTGGGGGTCCTACTAAGGGTGGCTATGAGCCACAACAAGTGTTTAATGCTGACGAGACAAGTGTTTTCTGGAAGAAAATGCCAACATGAACTTATATCAGTCAGCAAGAGAAAAGTGCACCAGGCTTCAAGACAGCAAAGGATCGCTTCACCTTGCTCCTTTTGGGTAATGCATCAGGTGATTTCAAGTGTAAGCCCATGGTTATTTACCGCTGTAAGAATCCTCATGCTTTGAGGAAAAGGGAATTTGTTTTTTCCTTCGCACAAACTAAGTTTATTCAGGTATACAGAGATAGTTACATTGATTATCATACATAGCAGCATATGTGTAGAGAACCTAGGATAACCCAAAGTGTTATCCTAGAGAACCTAGGATAACCCAGTGTTATCCTAGAGAACCTAGGATAACCCAAAGTGTTATCCTAGAGAACCTAGGATAACCCAAAGTGTTATCCTAGAGAACCTAGGATAACCCAGTGTTATCCTAGAGAACCTAGGATAACCCAAAGTTTGGGTTATCCTAGGTTCTCTACACATATGCTGCTATGTATGATAATCTTTGTAACTGTATCTGTGTATACCTGAATAAACTTATAGTTTGCAGGAAGAAAAAGCAACCATTCCCTCAAGTGGCCGGTGCTAATGTTGTGGAACAGCTGGGGAGACCACCCGCCTTCCCAGGCGACCCCTCCCCCAACAACACCCCACCTTACCAGCATTCGTATTCCATACGCGTCAAGCCAGCTGTGTTTGTCAAGAATAAGAGTGAATTGTGTTTTTATCTTTAAATTACTATATCTTGTATCTGCCAAGCAATCATGTCACCCAGTAGGCATACCAGTGTTGCTCAAAGTGGCAAGAAAATGTTTAAGCATTTATTAAGTCTTAGAACTAACGAAGAAAAAGATATTAGACAAGACATAACCTGTGGCTGTAATGAAGTGTTACTTTGTACACATAAGTTTGTGTGACTAACTTACTGACTGACTGGACTGACTTACTGAATGACTTGACTGACTGACTGACTGAATGACTTGACTGACTTACTGAATGTCTTGACTGACTTACTGAATGTCTTGACTGACTTACTGAATGTCTTGACTGACTTACTGAATGTCTTGACTGACTTACTGAATGTCTTGACTGACTTACTGAATGACTTGACTGACTTACTGAATGACTTGACTGACTGACTTACTAAATGACTTAACTGACTTACTGAATGGGCTGACTTACTGAATGACTTGACTGACTTACTGAATGACTTGACTGACTTACTGAATGACTTGACTGACTTACTGAATGACTTGACTGACTTACTGAATGACTTGACTGACTTACTGAATGACTTGACTGACTGACTTACTGAATGACTTGACTGACTGACTTACTGAATGTCTTGACTGACTTACTGAATGTCTTGACTGACTTACTGAATGTCTTGACTGACTTACTGAATGTCTTGACTGACTGACTTACTGAATGACTTGACTGACTTACTGAATGACTTGACTGACTTACTGAATGACTTGACTGACTTACTGAATGACTTGACTGACTTACTGAATGACTTGACTGACTTACTGAATGACTTGACTGACTTACTGAATGACTTGACTGACTTACTGAATGACTTGACTGACTTACTGAATGACTTGACTGACTGACTTACTGAATGACTTGACTGACTGACTTACTGAATGACTTGACTGACTGACTTACTGAATGTCTTGACTGACTTACTGAATGTCTTGACTGACTTACTGAATGTCTTGACTGACTTACTGAATGTCTTGACTGACTTACTGAATGTCTTGACTGACTGACTTACTGAATGACTTGACTGACTTACTGAATGACTTGACTGACTTACTGAATGACTTGACTGACTTACTGAATGACTTGACTGACTTACTGAATGACTTGACTGACTTACTGAATGACTTGACTGACTTACTGAATGACTTGACTGACTTACTGAATGACTTGACTGACTGACTTACTGAATGACTTGACTGACTGACTTACTGAATGACTTGACTGACTGACTTACTGAATGTCTTGACTGACTTACTGAATGTCTTGACTGACTTACTGAATGTCTTGACTGACTTACTGAATGACTTGACTGACTTACTGAATGACTTGACTGACTTACTGAATGACTTGACTGACTTACTGAATGACTTGACTGACTTACTGAATGACTTGACTGACTTACTGAATGACTTGACTGACTTACTGAATGACTTGACTGACTTACTGAATGACTTGACTGACTTACTGAATGACTTGACTGACTTACTGAATGACTTGACTGACTTACTGAATGACTTGACTTACTGAATGACTATTAAAGTTAGAGACACTCAGTACAACCATCGACTTCAGTTCCAGAATCTCTACTATCCACCTCAGCCCAGTAGGGCCACAGCATAACTCTCCACTCTCTTCACAATCATCCACAAACATCAGCACCCACAATATAAGGTAAATACTATTATTTCTGTTACATTTGTAGTCTTAAGCAGTAAAAACAACATAATACATCACGATAATGAACTACAATTACATATTCTCTTTTATATTTGTAAGATCTGTTTACTAAAAAAAACTTGTTTGGCTTTTTGGGGACTCTCAGGAACGTAACCCTATTTTTCACATAAGTTCTTTTAATTATCTAACACGATTTTAGCTAACACGACGTTTTCAGGAACGTAACTACCGTGCTAAATGAGGGCCTACTGTAATACAAAAATACGAGAGTGGTGTGCGAATGTGTGAGCTTGCCAGGATATATTGGCAAAAACAGGTCAACTGTCACTTCTATCCTGCTTAAGAAAGAACAAATTAAGGAAGCTGATGTTGGAAAAGATGTTACTGTGCAAGCCAAAAATAGACCACAAAGAATCGAAGAGATTGAGAAGATGTTGCTGGTGTGGATCAAGGATAAAGAGTTGGTGGGTGATAGTGTGTCGGAGTCCATCATTTGTGAAAAGGCAAGGAAGTTGCATGCCGATCTTGCAAAGAAAATGCCTGCAACCAGTGTTGATTGAAGTGGTAGTGAATTTAAAGCCAGCAAAGGCTGGTTTGAGAGATTTAAAAATCGTAGTGGCATACATAATGTGGTAAGGCATGGTAAGGCTGCCAGTTCAGACAAACGTGCAGCTGAAAAATTCATAAACGAGTTTCAGGACTACATAAAGACTGAAAAATTGAAACCTGGACAAGTGTTCAATTGTGATGAAACAAGCCTGTTTTGGGAGAAAATGACCAACAGGACCTACATTACTCAGGAGGAAAAGGCACTGCTAGGACACAAGCCTATGAAAGACAGGCTAACTCTCATGTTGTGTAGTAATGCTAGTGGGGATTTTAAATTGAAGTCTTTACTGGTGTATCACTCAGAAAATCCCAGAGTGTTCAAGAAACACAATGTTGTGAAGAGTAGACTGTGTGTCTTGTGGAGATCTAGTCAGAATGCATGGGTCACAAAGCAACTTTTCAGTTAGTGGATCCATGAAGTGTTTGGCCCTAGTGTGAAAAAATACCTACAGGAAAAGGGTTTGGACCCCAAGTGCCTCCTGTTACTGGACAATGCTCCTTCACATCCTCAAAACATGGAAGACCTACTGTGTGAAGACTTCAGATTTATAAAACTGAAGTTCTTGCCTCCTAACACCACTCCTCTCCTCCAGCCAATGGACCATCAGGTCATTTCCAACTTCAAAAATCTCTACACAAAAGCATTGTTTGAAAAGTGCTTTGAAGTGACCTCAGACACTGAATTGACCCTTAGAGAGTTCTGGAAGAATCACTTCAATATCTACAGCTGCATAGGCCTTATAGGTAAGGCTTGGGAGGGAGTGACTTCCAGGACTTTTAACTCTGCTTGGAGACCATTGTGGCCAGGTTGTGTCCAACAGAGGGATTTTGAAGGATTTGAGGCTGACCCTGACCCTGACAACCCTGAGCCTGTTGTGGAAGGTATTGTGGCATTGAGCAAGTCCCTGGGTTTGGAGGTGAGTGGCGAGGATGTGGAAGAGTTGGTTGAGGACCACAGGGTAGAGCTAACAATTGAAAAGCTGCAACAGCTGGAAATGGAAGAGCATCAGACCAGATTTGAGGCTATTGATTCACAGGAGAAGGAGGAGGAAGTAGGAGTTAACCCTTAAGCAGTCCGAACGTATACATACGTTAGTACTGCTACTGCCCCAAACATATATATACATTTTATTTTTTCTTCCTCCAAATTTGGCACATTGGCCTGAGATGCCTGGTCAGCATAGAATAGGTCTTAACACTCGGTGTGTGCCATATTAAAAAAATCTGGGACCACTTAGTACCTTGTGGGAGCACCAGTTAAATTGAGTGCCAGCTAGAGCAAACAGCGCGGCAAGCACCATAGATTCACTGATGTCTTGTCATATTAACACTCCCATATTAAGTGGAAAGTGATGTCGGCAGGCTGGCCGGCTGCCTGCCTGGCCACCTGGCTGGTCAGCAGCTGGTTGACCACCTGGCTGGCCAGCAGCTGGTTGGCCACCTGGCTGGCCAGCAGCTGGCTGGCCGCCTGGCTGGCCAGTAGCTGGCTGGTCAGCTGTTTACCTGATTGGCTGTCTATCTCTGTCTGTCTGTATCTATCTGTCTCTTTGTCTCTATCTGTCTCTATTTCACAGGAACACATACGTAAATACAATTATTCATAGTGTAAATTACCTAGGATAACTAAAAAAAAATCAAGACAAAGTGATATAATGTGCTTGTGATCTGCGTAATACCAGTTGGTTTATGAGCTACTCTCTGAGACAACCAGAGAGAAAGGAGATGACACACAGGTAGACAGAAAGACAAACACACAGACAGACAGAAAGACAGACACACAAACAGACAGATACAGACAGAGAGACAGTTTTGCTGAACAAATAAAGGGAAGAAGTGTAAGCTTGTCAAATGTCATCACTGTAATTACTGGACTGATAAGAAAAGATAAGACTACCCTCACCCCTCATCAAATGTCACCAGTCATCATTAGTGGAGATGAGATGAGATAAGGCAGTGACACAACTCTTATTATTATTCACTATTATTATTATTATTATTATTATTATTATTATTATTATTATTATTATGTACTATCATTATTATTATTATTATTTGAGTACAATTTCTGTACCTAATATTAGTGTCAGAACAAAGATTGGCTATGAAATCACAAGAACTACTTTAAATTGTAATTATCAGAACATAAAAATTATATAAAATAATAAAAAAAGAGAAATAAAGGTATATCGGCAACAATTCTGCAAGTGGCAGGACTCTTGTTGCTGTCAGGTGAGCATCCAGTGCCAACTGTTGCTGTCAGGTGAGCATCCAGTGCCAACTTCTCCGCCTCATATCTCAGTAACTACTGACCCTAAATAAAATTTTTATACTGTAACACTTAAAAAAATGTGCTCTTTATTTCTATAAAAAAAAAAAAATTTTTAAATATTCGGGGCAGTAGCAGTACTAACGTATATATACGTTTGGACCGTTTAAGGGTTAAGGAGGAGCCTCTTTCAGAGATTAAGGAGATTTATTCAAAGTGGAACAATGTACAAAGGTTTGTGGAGAAATACCACACTGAGCAAGCGCAAACAAGCCATAACAGCAGTGTGTTCAGTGACCAAACAATGTCCTACTTCAGGAATATGTTAAAGAGGCGTCAGAAACAGAGGACTGTGGACAGTTATTTTGTTAGTGTCCAGTGACTCTCCAGCTGGTCCTAGTGGGATTAAAAGACCAAAAAGAGAAGAAACCCTAGATAGGGCTTTGATACCTGAAGTCCTTTTGATGGGGATTCTCTTTCCAAACACAAACCCCTCCCTCCCTCACTCCTCCCTATCTTCCATATGCCATCAACAATCTTCAATAAAGGTAAGTAAAAATACATGCATTTATTTACTAATACTTTTAGTAGTAGTATGTATTTCTTTTGTGTATGTAGAAGCTTAATTTTATTAAAATATATTATTTTTTTATATTTTTGGGTTTCTGGTACGGATTAATTGTATTTCCATTATTTCTTATGGGAAATATTAAATCACCTTTCGAACATTTTGTGTTAAGAACAAGCTCCTGGAACGGATTATGTTCGAATAGCGAATTCCACTGTATATATATTTTTATTTTTTATTAACACATTGGCCATTTCGTACCAAGGCAGAGTGGCCCGACAAAGAAAAACTTTCATCATCATTCACTCCATGACTGTCTTGACAGAGGCATAGAGTAGTTAGGAAGTGGAATAGTCTAGCAAGTGATGTAGTGTAGGCAGGAACCATATATAGCTTTAAGACAAGGTATGATAAAGCTCATGGAGCAGGGAGAGATGGGACCCAGTAGCGATCAGTGAAGAGGTGGGGCCAGGAGCTGAGTCTCGACCCCTGCAACCACAATTAGGTGAGTACAATTAATTGAGTACTACAGTTATAAATCTGCAACACTAACACCCCTCCTTCAGAGTGCAGACACTGTACTTCCCATCTCCAGGACTCAAGTCTGGCCTCCTGGTTTCCCTGAATCCCTTCATAAATGTTACCTTGCTCACACTCCAATAGCACATCAAATCCTAAAAATCATTTGTCTCCATTTACTCCTATCAAATATGCTGGAAGTCCAAGCCCCTCGCACACAAAACGTCCTTTACCCCCTCTTTCCAACCTTTCCTAGGCTGACTCCTACCCTGCCTTCCCTCCACTACAGATTTATACATTCTCGAAGTCATTCTATTTTGTTCCATCCTCTCTTCATGTCCAAACCACCTCAACAACCCCTCCTCAGCCCTCTGGATGATAGTTTTGGTAATCCACTGCATTCCTGCCTTCTTGCTGCAGCATTTACAACCCATGCTTCACACCCATGTAAGAGTGTTGGCACAATTATACTCACATACATTCCGTTCTTTGTCTCCACGGATACCTGAATGCACCACTCACCTTTTTTCCTTTATCAATTCTATGGTTAATCTCATTCTTCATAAACCCATCCACTGACAAGTCAACTCCCAAATATCTGAAAACATTCACTTCTTCCATAATCTCTCCAATGTGATATCCAATTTTTCTGTATCTAAATTGTCTGATACCCTCATCACCTTACTCTTATCTATGTTCACTTTCAACTTTCTATCTTTACACACCCTCCTAAACTCGTCCACTAACTTCTGCAACGTTTCTTTATAATCCCCAAAAACACACTATCATCAGCAAAAAGTAACAGAAAATGTCAGGTAACAATTTATTTCTTCAGTAAAAGAGAGCAAACATTTTGCTGTTCGGCTTGATGAGACTACAAATTTTTGTAGCAATTTATAGCTGATGGTGTGTTTTTGCTACAAAGATTACAATGCAATTGAAGAGGAAATCTTGTTTTGTTCTCCTCTGGAGTTGAGAGTTGATGGCATTGATGTCTTCAACAAGGTTAATGAATACTTCAAAACACCAAGTGTTAACCCGTAAACGGTCCACACGTATATATACGTTAGTACTGCTACTGCCCCAAATGTATATTTACGTTTTATTTTTCCTGCCTCCAAATTTGGCATGATTGGCCTGAGATGCCTGGTCAGCATAGAATGGGTCTTAGTCCTTGGTGTATGCTGTATTAAAAAAATCTGGGACCACTTAGTACCTTTTGGGAGGACCAGTTCAATTGAGTGCCAGCTAGAGCAAACAGCGCGCCAAACACCTGGGATTCACTGATTTCATGTAGTAATAACTCTCCCATTTTAAGTGGAAAGTGATGTTGACCCCGAGTTTAGTGGATCTGAGGTGGATATGGCCATAAGTGGTCGAGGAAATATCAAAAACCTTGATAATAACCCATGTGCAACATTTGTGCAACATCCTTTTAGAATGTCTTGCAACCTATGCCTGTCTATCTGTCTCTGTCTATCTCTATCTGATTCTGTCTATCTCTGTCTCACAGGTACACAAATACAATTATTCATAGTGTAAATTTCCTAGGATAACCCAAAAAATCCAGACAAAATGCTTGTAGTTATAATGTGTAAACATGACTGGCAAATACGTATTTACACTTGCTCAGGAACCAGTCGTATTTGTTCAGGAGTAGATCTCTCATGAGACAGGAGAGCTAGTTGCTACATGGACAGACAGATAGACAGAGAGCTTGACAGACAGGCTGATAGACAGAGAGCTTGACAGACAGGCTGATAGACAGAGAGCTTGATAGATAAAGAGCTTGACAGACAGAGAGCTTGACAGATAGACAGAGAGCTTGACAGACAGATAGACAGAGAGCTTGACAAACAGACTGAAAGCTTGACAGACAGAGAGCTTGACAAACAGACATATAGAGAGCTTGGCAGACAGACAGATAGACAGAGAGCTTGAAAGACACAGATAGACAGAGTTTGACAGACAGATATGGTTTTGTAACAGTGAAAACAGAGGGGGATGCTCATCAAATGTCACCCCTTATCTTATCTTATCACTGCACCCTTGCGTATGCTCATCAAATGTCACCAATTATCTTATCTTATCACTGTCAGCAGTGGACTGACTTGTTTTACATCATGCTTCAAGGGAACTTATTATTCTTATTCTTATTATTATTTTCATTATTATTATTATTATTATTATTATTATTATTATTATTATTATTATGTATTATTATATACTCCCACGTATCCAAACCATTGCTAGAACTTATAAATACTTTGTATATATTCCTAGACATTAGTAAATGACCAAAGCAGGTGTAAATGTCCACCTGTCTGTGTTTGTGACAATTTGAGTACAATTTCAGTACCTAATATTAGTCTTAGAACAAAGAACTACTATAAATTGTACTTATCAGAACATAAAAATAAAATAAAATAATATAAAAACAAGAAAAAAAGGTATATCGGCAACACTTCTGCAAGCGGCAGGACTCGATGTTGCTGTAATGCGAGCATTCAGTGCCAACTTCTCTGCCTCATATATCGGTAAGTACTGAGCCTAATTTTTTTTTTATGCTATTACACTTAGAAAAATGTGCTCTTTATTTCTAAAAAAAAATTTTTTTTTTTAAAAAATATTCAGGGCACTGGGGTAGTAAACGTATATATACGTTTGGACTGTTTACGGGTTAATTTAAAGTGGAAAGACTGTACTGCTGTGTGTGTGTGGTAGAGTTATGCACATAAATAACAAATCTGTTAAAAATCCTCAGTTTTGTGCCATACACTGTTGCTCTTTGAATTGAAGATATAGGAAACAATTTTTATTTTAACAAGTCGGTCATTTCCCACCGAGGCAGGTGACCCAAAAAAGAAAGAAAACCCAAAAAAAAAGAAAAACACATTCATTATTCAACACTTTCACCATCACTCATACATAATCAGTCTTTCTCTATGCCTTTTCAAAATCCATAAATGTAATAAAAACTTCCCTACCTTTATCTAAATACAGTGGACCCTGAGTTTCGTAAACCCCAGAAATCGTACAATTATGTAAGTATAATATTGTCAGTGCTTGTGGAAGTGTATTTTTGGGGGTCTGAAATAGACTAACCTACGTGACATTTTTCCTTAAGGGAGTAAATTCGTTTGGTAATGGCGCTTGAGCAGACTTCAGGAGTGAAGTTTTTACGAAACTCAGGGGTCCACTGTACTGTTCACATATATGCTTCACTGTAAACACTTGATCTACACATCCCCTACCCATTCTAAAGCCTCCTTGTTCATCTGCAATCCTGCTTTCTGTCTTACCTCTAATTCTTTCAATAATAACCCTACTGTACACTTTACCTGGTATACTCAGTAAGCTTATTCCCTATAATTTTACAATCTCTTTTGTCTCCTTCCCTTTATATAAAGGAACTATACACATCTCTGCCAATCCCTAGGTACCTTCCCCTCTTTCATACATTTACTGAACAAAAACGCCAACCACTCCAACACTATATCCCCCCCCCCTTCTGCTTTTAACATTTCTGTCATGATCCCATCAGTTCCAGCTGCTTTACCCCCTTTCTTTCTATGTAATGCCTCACGCACCTCCCCACACTCACATCTGGCTCTTAGTCACTCCTAAAGATGGTATACCTCCCTGGCCAGTGCATGAAATTACTGCCTCCCTTTCTTCATCAATATTTAAAAGTTCCCACGAATATTCCCGCCATCTTCCCAATACCTCCAACTCCCCATCTACTAACTCCTCTACTCTGTTTTTAACTGACAAATCCATTCATTCCCTAGGTTTTCTTAACCTGTTTATCTCACTCAATTTTTTTCTTATTCTCAGCAAAATTTGTTGACAGTGCCTCTCCCACTCTATCATTTTAACTCCTTTTGCACTCTCTCACCACTCTCTTTACCTTTCATTTACTCTATATACTCTGCCCTTCTTATATTTTTTATACTTTGTGAAAGCTCTCATAAGTGACCTTATTCTCTTTTATCACACCCTTTACCTCAGCATTCCACCACTCACTCCTCTTTCCTCCTGCACCCACCCTCCTATAGCCACAAACTTCTGCCTCACATTCTAACACTGAATTTTTAAAACTATGCCACCGTCTTCAACCCCACATTACCTATACTTGTACAAGCCCACTTTCTGCCAATAGCTGCTTATATCTCACCCTAACTTTCTTCTCCCTTAGTTTATAAACTTTCACCTCTCTCTTACTTAATGTTGCCATTTTCCTTTTGCCCCATCTACCTTTTACTCTAACTGTATATACAACTAAATAATCTGATATATCTTTTGCCCCTCTATAAACATGCAAATCCTGAAGCCTACCCATCAACCTTTTAACGACCAATACAAAATCTAACAAACTACTTTTATTATGTGCTATATCATATCTTGTATACTTATTTTTCCTCTTTTTCATAAAATATGTATTACTTATTACCAAACCTCTTTCTAAACAGTTTAGTTAAATGTCCCCCCCATTTTCATTTACCCTGGCACCACAAATTTACCTACTACTCCCTTCACAACAATTTTGCTCACTTTAGCATTTAAGTCCCTAACCACAAGTTGAATACGGCCATCATGTACACTTGGAAACAGTGCCGCTGAACTGGAATGCTTCGAGTTATTCTTCGATGAACCGCAAAGTTGGCGGTGGATGCTCACCTGATGGCAACATGGAGTAGTGCCACTTGCAGAAATGTTGCTGATATAACTTTTTTCTCATTTTTATTTTAACTTATATAATTTTTATGTTCTGATAATTACAATTTGTAATAGTTCTTGTGATTTAATAACCAATCTTTGTTCTGACACTAATACAGTGGTACCCCGGTTTACGATGGTCCCCAAACTCACCCTTTTATGTAAGTTTATTTTTTTAAATGCTTTTGTAAGTGTAATTTTGGGGGTCTAAAAGGACTAGTCTATTTTACAACTTTTCTTAAGGAGATAAATTCGTTTGGTAATGGCACTTGAACAGCATTCTGGAATGAAAAAATATCGTAAACCGGGGTACCACTGTATTAGGTACTGAAATAGTACTCAAATAGTCACAAACACACTGATAGGTGAAATTTTCACCTACCTTGGTCACATACTATTGTCTAGAAATATATACTACATAGTATTTATAAGTTCCAGCAATGTTTTAGACATGCTTGAGTATATATGAAACTCCTTGAAGCATGGTGATTGTGCACTGCCTTGGCTTTATTTGTTTTCACTGTTACACATAAACATGTTTGTCTATCTATCTATCACTGTCTGTGTCTATCTGTCTATCTAGCTCTGTCTCTGTTTATCTGTCTCTTCCTGTCTCTCTGTCTGCTTGTCTCAGTATCACAGAGAACCACCCATGAACCAACAGGTATTACACACGATGCAGAGTCGTCACGTCTGATTCCTAAAAAAGTGGAAAAGCATATTACTTGTCAGTCATGCTTATTTTGCCCTATATCTACAAGCACAGTATAACACTTTGCCTGAATTTTTTGGGCTATCGTAAGTAATTTACTCCATGAATAATAACTGTATTTATGTGTACCTCTGAGACTGAGATAGACAGAGACAGGGATGACAGAGATATATACAGACAGGCAGACAGAGATAGAGACAGCCAAAATCAATCAGCCAGCCACTCACCCATCCAGCATCTGGCCAGCAAAGCCAGCCAGCTGGCATGAAACACGTATTAAACATGTTCCCGAATTGTTTCTCTTTACTTAGAGCATAGGTTATAGGACATTCTGGCAGGATGACACTACCAGTGGTATCAAAATTGAAAGGATGTTGCACAAATGTTGCACATGGGTTATTATCGAGGTTTTTGATATTTCCTCGACCACTTGTGGCCACATCCATCTCAAAGCCACTAAACTCAGGGTCAACATCACTTTCCTCTTAAAGGGAGTGTTAATACAACATGACATCAGTGAATCCCTGGTGTTTGCCATGTTGTTTGCTCTAGCTGGCACTCAATTGAACTGGTGCTCCCACAAGGTACTAAGTGGTCCCAGATTTTTTTAATACTGTGCACACCAAGTGTTAAGACCCATTCTATACTGACCAAGCATCTCAGGCCAATCGTGCCAAATTTGGAGGCAGGACAATTTGTGAATCTTTTGGAGTGCTAGCTGTAACAACTTAGATATATGTTTGGACATTTTTAAATGGTTAAACTGATTTAGTGATCTTGGTTAATTTGGGAAATTTTTTGAATAGTTTCAAACTGGTTCTTTATTTCAGGCTGGGGAAAAATTATAAGAGATGGTGAAAAAACTGCAAGTACAGTGGAACCCCCCTTACGATGTTTACCTTACGTTATTTTGGTTTAAACCCATATTTATAACGTAAGGGAAAATTTTTTGTGGCTTACGATGTTTGCTTCGTTTTTCCGACATTTGTACGGACCTGTCCGCAAGGGGCCCCGCTTTTACGCCTCCCGGGGGCTCCGGGGCTTTGTTTACAAACGGGGGACCACCCACCCACACCCACGCATTCATACCCCGTATATTGTTTATTCCCTGCTGTTTTAGTGCTTGCAACCTAAATAAACTACCATGGGTCAAGGAAAAATCCTAGTGCTAAGCCTGTGGCAAAGGAACAGGAAAATATTTCGATAGAAGTGAAGAAGGAGATAAAAGAAAAAAAATGAAAATTGGGTGCGTATCAAATGAGCTAACCAGGCTGTATGGTAAACCCTATTCTACCATGCTACCCTTGTGGATAAAAAAATTCAAGTAAAATCAAGGAAGCTGTTGTTCCCAAAAGGGGCATCTGTGATCCAAAAAAAGAGACCACAAGTGCTGGAAAATGTGGAAAAGGGTTTTTGTTGGG
>WNWK01043305.1:0-15569 GCA_009830355.1 Cherax destructor
CCCCACAGGCACTGTATATTCCTACGGGTTTAGCACTTCTCCCCTTGATTATAATAATAATAATAATGATATATTTTATTAACTTCATAGCCTGGTATGAAGAGACAGTTTCCTCAGACCATCTCAGTGTACACAGCAAGACTGTTCACCAAATAATATAAATACATATAATATAATATAAAACCAACAATTTAATGAATTAGAGACATGTGCAACACCTGGGTATCTCCATAATGATGTTCCACTTATTAGTGACTTTTTCAATTCAATACAGAGATTATAAACTGGAGACAGTGGAAGAAAAGGTAATCAGGTCCTGAATTTTGATAGACATTCAGTCCCTTAGCCTTCATTGAACTAAAGCAGATGTCCGGGGTTGGAAGCTTATACAGTGGACCCCCGAATTTCGTACAGCTCCCAACTTGAACAGTTATGTAAGTGTATTTTTGTAAGTGCTTTTGTAAGTGTATTTTTGGGGGTCTGAAACGGACTAATCTAATTTACATTCGTTCTTATGGGAACAAATTCATTCAGTAATGGCACTCAAACAGCCTTCTGGAAAAAATTGACGAAATCCGGGGGTCCACTGTATACTAGACCCAGAGGAAAGGTGCAGTATTTGAAGACATCACCACAGATGAAGGGGCCCAACTATTGGAAGTAGGCCATGCCCGTGAATTAGGCCAGAGGTTAGCAATATAGTTGTAGGAAATATCCTTTGTATCAAGATTCCATGGTGTTGCTGTGTCAAACAAGTATCATTAATCTTATGGTATACAATACAACCACTTGATGAAAAAGACACATGTGCAAACACCTGAGGATCTTAATTTATGAAGACTTTTTATATCACACTGGCTGTCTCCCACCAAGGTAAGATGACCCCCCTCCCCCCAAAAAAAAAACACTTTCACCATCACTCACCCCATCACCATCTTGCCAGAGGCATGCTGACATTACACTTCAGATGTCCCCAAAACTGCAGTATCTCCACCCCTCCTTCAAAGTGCAGTCACTGTACTTCCCACTTCCATGACTTAAGTCTGGCAAATCTCTTCAGAAATGTTACCTTGCTCACACTCCAACAGCACATCAAATCATAAAAATAACTTGTCTCCACTCCTATTTAACATGCCATGGGCCACATGGTGGCTCATACCCATGTGGCAAAGCTCTCACTTCACATGGTGAGTGTCTGGGTTCGATTCCCAGCAAGGGTTGAAACATTGGGTGTGTTTCCTTACACTGGTTGTCTATGTTCACCCATCAGAAAAATGGGTACCTGGGTGTTAGTTGACTGGTGTGGGTCGCATTCAAGGACAAAATTGACCTAATTTGCCCAAAATGCTCTGCATAACAAGTAGCTTTCTATATAATACTGTAGTATGTCACTGATGTCAGCTAGGCCTGTATACCTTGTACATGTACTTGTAGAAATAAAAGATATTATATTATTATTATTATTCTGCTCACACATGCCTATTGGATGTCCAAGCCCCTTGCATACAAAACCTCCCTTACTTCCTCCCTCCAACCATTCCTAGGATGACCCCTACCCTGTCTTTCTTCCACTGCTGATTTATACACCCTCAAAACATTACTATTTTGCTCCATTCCCTCCAAATGTTCAAATCACCTCAACAACCCCTCCTCAGCTCTTTGAGTCATGATTTTAATAATCGTGCACCCCCTTCTAGTCTCCAAACTATGAATTCTCTGTATAATATTCACACCGCACATTGCCCTCAGACACGACATCTCCACTGCTTCCAGCTTCCTCCTTGCTGCAACATTCACAACTTATGCTTCACAACTATATAAGAGTGTTGGTACCACTATTCTCTGATACATTTTCCTTTTTGCCTCCATGTTCTTTGTCTCCATAGATGCCTCAGTGCACCACTTACCTTTTTCCTGTCACAATTCTATGGTTCACGTCATCTTTCATAAACACATCTGCCGACAAGTCCACTCCCAAATATTTGAATATGTTCACTTCCTCACGATCCCTGTAGATAAATGGTTCATAGAACCGACAGGTTGATGAATTAGACACTTATGCAACACTTGTGTATCTTTAATATAAAAATGTTTTGCCAGCCAATGGCTTCCTCAGTCCAGTACAGAGAAGAATGGCTGAAGATCAGAAGGAGTTTGAGGTAATCAGTCCCTCAGCTTGGAATCTGTGACCAGTCCATCAGTCTTGATAATAGTATAGCATATGTGCAGAGGAGGAGCTTATATACCGTACTCTTATCAAGATTGATGGACTGATCACATCGACTCCAGGCTGAGGGACTGATTACATCAAGCTCCTTCTGATCTTCGACCATTCTTCTTTGTACTGGACTGAAAAAGTCACTGGTTGGTGAAACGTTTCCACAATAAAGATACCTAGTGTTGCACAAAGGTCTAATTCATCAGCCATACTCCCTCCCTCTAATCTGATATCCATCTTTCATTACCTAAATTGGTTGTTACTCTCATCACCTTACATTCCCTCCCAACCTTTGCAACTTCTCTTCAGAATCTTCCAAGAGCACAGTGTCATAAGCAAAGCTTCCACATTGTATCAGTCTTTATCTTGCAATCCCACACCTCGCCTCCACCACCCTAGCTTTCATTTCTATCACAATCTCATCTATAAATATTTTAAGCAACCATGGTGACATCACGCATCCCTGTCTAAGGCCTACTTTTACTGGAAAATAATCTCCCTTTATCCTACATACCCTAACCTGATCCTCTTTATCCTCAAAAACTCTTAAGTACTTTAAGTAACGTACCATCTATTCTATGCACTTATAACATCTGCTACATTACTCCCCTATCCACCTTATCATATGCCTTTTCTAAATTCATAAATGCAACAAAAACTTCTTTACTTTTATCTAAATATTGTTCACTTATGTTTCAATGTAAACACTTTCTGTCTTACCCTTAATTCTTTTAATAACTACCTGGTATACTCAGCAGAATTATTTCCCTATAATTATTCCACTCTTTTTTCTCATTTGCCTTTATACAAAGGAACTATGCACATACTCTGCCAGTCTCTAGGTACCTTTTCCCCTTTTATATGCTTATTGAACAAATGCACCAACCATTCCAAAACTGTATCCCCACCTGCTTCTAACAATTCTGTCTTGATCCCATCAAACCCAGCTGCTTTACTCTCATTCTACTAACAGTCTCACGCACCTCCACCACACTCACAGCTGGCTTTTTGTCACTAATTATAACTTCCTGTCCAATGCACAAAATCATCATTTAACAGTTCCTCAAAATATTCTCTCCATCTTCCCATTACCTCCACCTTCTCATTAAATAACTTCCCTCTTGTTTTTAACTGTTAAATTCATTCATTCCCTAGGCTTTCTCAATTTAATAATCTCACTCCAAATCTTTTCTTACTTCCAGAAAAGTTTGTTGACAAAACCTCACCGACTCTCATTTGATCTCCTTTTACTCTCACTATTCTCTTAACCTCTCTTTTTACTTTCCATATGCTCCACCTTGTATAATTTCTGCTTTGTAAAAACCTCTCATATACATTACTAGTTTTTTCTCCCTTACCACTCTCGTTATGGCATCATTTAACCAATTACCCCTTTTTCCTCCTACACCCACTGTCCTATATCCATAAGCTTTTGCTGCACATTCTAACATTGCGTTCTTAAAACTATACCATACCTCTTTGACCACCTTATTACCTATATTCTCACTAACCCATCTTTTTTCCAACAGTTGCTTATATCTTACCTTAACTTCCTTCTCCTCTAATTTACAAACTCACTTTTCTCTTACTGATGACACTTTCCTTGTACCCCATCTACCTCTTACTCTCACTGTAGCTACAACTAAATAATGCTCTTATATATCTGCTGTCCCACTAAAACCATATACATTTGGAAGTCTACCCATCAACCTTTTATCAACTAATACAAAGTCAAACAAACTGCTGTCATTACATCCTATATCATATCTCATGTACTTATTTATCATCTTTTTCTTAAATATGTACATATTACCTATTACCAAACCTCTTTCTATACAAAGTTTAATTAAAGGCCCCCATTATCATTTAGCCTTTGCACCCCACACTTACCTACTATATCCTCTACAACAGTTTCTCCCACTTTAGCATTTAGGTCCCTCGCCACAATTACTGTCTCACTTGGTTCAAAACTCCCTAAACAATCACTTAACATCTTCCCAAATCCTTCTTTCTCCTCTACACTTTTCTCTCTTCCAGGTGTGTAAACACTTATTATAACCCACTTTTCGTATGCCACCCTTATTTTAATCCACATAAGCCTTGAATTTATGCATTTATATTCCCTCTTTTCCTTCCATAATTGATCATTCAACAGTACGTATTACCACTCCTTCCTTAGCTCTAACTCTCAAATACACCTGATCTAATCCCAATTATTTTTCTCTATTGAAATCTCCTACCCCCTAAAGCTGTTTTGCTTAGAGCCAGGACATCCAGCTTCTTTTCATTCATAACATTCACAGTCAACTCTTCTCTTATTATTTGTACTACATCCATGCACATTCAAACATCCCAACTTTAAAATATTCCTCCTTTTACATTTTGTAATTTATACAGGAGAAAGGGTTGCTAGCATCTTGCTCCCAGCATTTTAGTTGCAAATTATGACACACATTGCTTATGGAGAAAGAATCCTTCTCTACTTCTCATAGAAATGATAGGAAATAATGTAATAAACAGAACTATTAAGAAAATAAAAGAAAACTGAGATGGGTGTATATATGCAAACATGCATGTGCAATATGACCTAAATGTAAGAAGTAGCAACATGTACCTGTCATCTTGCATGTTTAAGACAGAAAGAAAAGACACCTGTGACCCAACTCTTGGACATGACCTTCCTCCTACTATACCTCTCCTCATACTCCAATACAGTAGGGCCCCGCTTTACGGCGTTCCGCTAATACGGACATTTCAAATTATGACCAAAACTCGCTATATGGCTCCTCCACCTGACTTTCTAATATGGTCACAGCACCCCACCCGGTTTGTTTACATTTTCCGTGAGCTCCATGAACATCATGTCTCTCCATTATGTCTGGAAACTTTCCAAAATAAATGCAGTGGTACCTCAGATTTTGTCAATAATTCGTTTCAGAAGGCTGTTCGAGTGCCATTACCGAATGAATTTGTTCCCATAAGAACGAATGTAAATTAGATTAGTCCGTTTCAGACCCCCAAAAATAAACTTACAAAAGCACTTACAAAATACACTTACATAATTGTTCGAGTTGGGAGCTGTACGAAATCCAGGCGTACCACTGTACTACTCACCTCTCACCCTTCATTAAGACTACAAATATTTTAAGGTAAGTAATGAGTGTACTGTGTGTGTATTTTACTTTTTATTGTTTTTATTGCCTAGTTCTATTGATAACTTAATATATGTTAGTGTAAACTTATCTAGCATTTATATGCATTTATAAGTGGAAAAAAAAAAAGAAAAAAAAGGGCATTCCACTTTACAGCAGTAGCCTGGAACCCAACCTGCCGTATAAGCAGGGCCCTACTGTATATAAGTCTTCATCCTTATGCATATACTACTTTAGTTTCATCAAGGCTAAGGGAGCAAACACCTATCAAGGCTGAGGGACTGACTACCTCTTCCTCCACTGTTTCAAGTTCATAATCTCCATATTGGATTGAAAAAGTCATTGCTTTTCAATCCCAGGTGTTTCACATATGTCTTATTCATCAATAATCTCTAGGCTGAGTAGTGACCTTGTCACAATTTTTGCTAACTGTATGATGGAAAGTGGATAGGTCTTCCACTATCCATTATTACAGTAATATATGTAACTACAATACGTATGTTTTTTTGTAATATTAGTTTTGTAAGATGTAGTTTTAATCATACTGTTAGTGATATTAAGCCTTGGTAAGACTTCTGCAACCCAGGAGGTATTAGGGTAATGATCACACCAGGAAATATTTCAAGCTAGCATTATGTCACAAATCCTTGGCTAACCATTTTCATCGTGATTTATGTACGTATATCCTAATTTATTCTATATTCATCTTAACTAAGTCTAGCCTCATACTTCTTGTTAATCTGACCAAAGAATTAAACATTTTAAGAACTTACCTTGGAGATATGTATGTGCACCTCATGTCAGCAGTTGGGGGGAGTATAAATAAAGAGAGCCCAAGGGACTCACACACTCACTTTGATAGGTCAAGCCATGCTATTGCCCTGAGGTATGTTGGCTACATTGGCATTAAGGAGTTAGGCTAGGTTAGAGCTATAAATTTCTTGCTTTAAATGTGTTAAATATGTATTGTGGCAATCTCAGTTCTGAATGTCCATTATTTATTTATCACTTACATAAATGCACAGTAATAGTTTTTAATATGTTAGTCTCTGCTTTTTAAGAATTTGTGCCTATGTTGAATATTCTCAAATGATCTAAGAGAGTTAGCCCAGTACCCATGTGAGTAGATGAGATGCCCTGTTATACCATAATTTTGTATTTGAATTAAGAACCACAATTATCTCAAGAATCTCCAAAAAAGCATTTGTCTATGTTTATCTGCAACACATAATTAAGGCCTCATCAAAGAGCTTATTTTACTGTTTATAATTATTCACTTCTAGTGAACAATTATAAATTAACTGGGTTGTCTGAGCTCAGTTATTCATGATGAGTGCCTGTCCCTTAGGCACTCTGCATCTAGCTACCTGGTGCCCAAGTCAGTATGCGCCTGCAGTGTTGAGTCTGTGCTGGGTACATTTCAGCATCTTTATTCACTTCTTAGTGGTTTTCGCATGCAGTGTGACTAGTTAACAGGTCCCACTCTGCCATATATTGTACCTTTCAATTCAGCGGACTAATGATCTTAGGCTCTCTTACATAATGACCTGCCATAATTACTGGAAAGATATAAGAGCAGAAACAGAGTGTCTTTCCTTCTATTTTTATAAGGTTTGGGATCCTATCTGTAGATGTTGCAGACAGGAAGCTCAGTTGCTCATGAAGAAACTTATCAGTGTCAATTTGTATCATAAATGTAGGATTCAAACCTAGGTGAGTATGCTAGCCAGTACACAATTAAGACTTTTCTTCATTATTTTTACATGTTCTTTATCCTGGAAGATACTGGAGGACCAGGTCCCAAATCTGCACCCTATCATGAAAACTTAATAGTACAGTATAGAAGGAAATTTAAAATATAGTGGACCCTCGGTTTTCATACAGCTCCCAACTCGAACAATTATGTAAGTGTATTTTTGTAAGTGCTTTTGTAAGTGTATTTTTGGGGGTCTGAAATGACTAATCTAATTTACATTCGTCCTTATGGGAACAAATTCGTTCGGTAATGGCACTCGAACAGCATTCTGGAAAGAATTATCGACGAAAACCGAGGGTCCACTGTAATCCTATTGAAAAACAGGGATGCTATGGATACATTAAAAGAACATTTTAACATCTGTGGCCCATGACTCATCAGCCTACTACCAGCAGCTATTAAAAACACTTCCCCCCAAAAATGCATAAATCTTCAAGAGGAAAGTGGAAAGCTACCTTCAATAAGTGCTAGATCAACCAGGCTGTGATGGCTATGTGGGCTAACAGGCCACTAACAGCAAAAACTTGGATGAATAAACAATCAACAAGGAAGCTTGACACCAGAGCACAATGGTAGAAATCCCCTTGAAACTGATCACAGGTATATCACAGATATGCTGTGTTTTATAACGTATATCACCTAACTTTGACATTAATCTACTGTCTCTCTTCCTTCACTGCTCATTTGTTTATCATTATCTAATACATCCATTTATTTCTAATGAGACAAAGTCAGTACTGGTACAGTATTATTACTAGCAGGTGATCATCCACCCTCATTCTGCATTTACTTTACACACTATTCTTGACTACCTAGATAATATACAGTGGTACTCCGGATTTCGTACAGCTCCCAACTCAAACAATTATGTAAGTATTTTTTTAAGTGCTTTTGTAAGTGTATTTTTGGGGTCTGAAACGGACTAATCTAATTTACATTCGTCCTTATGGGAACAGATTCGTTGGGTAACGGCACTTGAACAGCCTTCTGGAACGAATTATTGATGAATTCCGGGGTACCACTGTATACTGTTACTTGTACAGTTTTTATATATCACCAGTATTGTTCCTTTTTTCACCTTATTTTTTTATACCTTATTTTTTTCCAACATATAACTTAATAATGAAAAATCTCCATTCAAAATACTGTACCAGTTATTTTTTTTTATCTATATTCTATGTTCAGTTCCTGATAAATATTTTTCTTTTGCCTGTTCTTAATTTTATACTTACATCAGTCATGTTTTGAAGAGAAGGAGCAGCGATGAATACAACATAGGGTGCAAATTCAGCTGTGCGTAGGATCTTGAGTGCTTGTGGTTCCACGTCTAAGATTGCCATACGACCTTCACCATGAATCTTACGAATGGTTTCCAGTTTTGTTCCATACATTGCATCTTCGTGTGTTCCTGAAATGTTATAATGCAGTTAGCAACAGCAAACATTAACCCATGCATCAATTTTAGTTACATCTCCAAATTCATGGCAATAAATGCATACATATTTGTGCTTATCCAGAATCCCCCTTCAGGAAAGGTGCCTTGATGACAATGAAGGGATCTTAAAGGAATTGGAGCAGTCTTTCCCCTCAATTGAATCGGATTATCTCCTATTCCCCAGATGCTGAATAACCACTAGAGTTTTAGTGCTCCCCGTGAATATAATATAGACATGCCTCGCATAATGTGGCAGTTACATTAATGAAATTGATGCTTTGTGTAATTCTGAGCTATGAAATACGTATAATGTAATATTGGAAAAATAAGGTTACGTTCATGGCACCATCATGTTTCAATACAATTTTTTTGTTTATAATAGTAACAATGAAGTACTATTTTATCATACCTTAAATTCCTTGGTTTATTCCTTGTTGATAAGCATTTAAAGATAGTTATATGACCAGTCAGCCATAGACAAATGTGAATGTTTTTTTGTAGCGTGTGACCTATCACACATTTCACAATACAATTTTCTCATTTATAATTGAGACAAGGAAGTATTTTTTCATACCTTAAATATCTTGCACTTGATTCTGGCTCTCTCCAGACCATATAAAACCCTGAATGGGAGGATTTTCATGCCTGAACCATTTTCTCAACACTTGTACAGTGCATAAACCCAAGTACAACTGTTCTAATAGTTTTTGAATAAAAATGTGAATAGCTTTGTATTAAAAACATGCTGCGTGAGTGCATTTTGATACAGTAAAGGTCCGATAAAACAGATTAATGGGAGAAGAAGTACCCACTTTATATTGAAAGTTTTGATTAAGCACATGTAGTCCATGTAATCGACTGACTACCAGATATGGACAAATGCTCAACAAAAACATTTAGTCTGCTGTACTGATGGACTACTGGACATACTAAGAATAAATTAGAGTACAGTACAGTATTCTCGTGTGATCTAGTGGTGACATGCAATAACTTATTCTGAGTCAGTGGAGCATATAGTGAGAAGGAATGTGAACCAATGTGAAAAGGAAAAAACTACGTAACAATGGTACATTAATAAAATTATTAAAAACACTGTAAATCCAGCAGGTAATTGGAGATGAAATGATAACAGTGTGATTGCACGTGCAGACAATAATAAACTGACATGGGCTGAGTTAGTGGACCCACTGCCTAGGAACAATGACATTGGACACGTCCTGGATGAATTTCTGACCGTACAACTTGATTGAGCGGAGTCAGCCAATTTGATTAAATGTACAACCAGAGTGGATAGCTGTTCGATATAGAACATATGAGCCACTTCATGGATATTTTACTTGGACATCCCATTAAACATATATATTGAGCCTTTGTCTGACCAGATTTTGTTGTCTGCAATTAATTTTTTTTAAGAGGCCATATCTTGTTAAAAATTGCACTAACCTTAATAACATTGACATTTATATAAAAAAAAAAAATTACCCAAGGAGAAAAAAGAAATGCATTTGGGAAAATGTAGTGCCTAACCTATAGGCACAATCTACTTTCACTAGTGTATTTTTTCACTGGTGCTGTCTACCACTATTCCACCTCATCTGTCTGCAGTATATAAGCCCCATCTCTGTGAATATGCTTCACTTTTATCAAGGGTGGCCCCATAGCCTGGTGCCTAAAGCTCTCGCTTCACCCGGCGAGGGGTCCAGGTTCGATTACCGGTGAGGGTAGAAACATTGGGCATGTTTCTTTACACCGGTTGTCTATGTTCCCCATCAGTAAAATGGGTACCTGGATGTTAGTCGACTGGTGTGAGTCACATCCTGGGACAAAACTGACCTAATTTGCCCGAAATGCTCTGCATAATGGGGGTTTTCTATATAGTAGTACAGTGGACCCCTGGATTTTGTACTGCTCCCAACTCGAACAATTATGTAAGTGTGTTTTTGTAAGTGCTTTTGTAAGTGTATTTTTGGGGGTCTGAAAAGGACTAATCTAATTTACATTTGTCCTTATGGGAACAAATTCGTTCAGTAATGGAACTCTAACAGCCTTCTGGAAAGAATTATTAACATCTCTTTTATGTCTCGCCATTCTTTGCTGTGCTCTCTGAATCACAAAGTTAGTTACAAGTGATTCTTTGTATGTCACTGTCTTTCAGCTGGTGTTGGCTGTGGCACGAATTCATCAAGCACAAAGAAACTGCCTTTTGTGAGGTCCTTGAACATTTGTGTGCTCTAGGCAATGAACTTTCACACTCCTGTGCATCTTCCAATTTTCCACAGGTATTTGCCCTTTCCTGATTATTTAGTAATACAGTTGCAGTTGAAATTGCTGAAGGCATCGGTGTTCTGAGCTTGTGGTCTTACTTATTTTGTTACTGTCAGTTGTGGGAAACAGGGCCTGAGTGACTATATATCAGATGAATGAGATTTACATATGGTCATCTCATGGAGAGACATCTGGCACCTTTCTGCATGAGTTACACAACCTGTACACTGAACTGCCATAACATAATGGAGTGAGAGATTATAGAGAAAGTGCAAAATTAACCTAGTGACAAAGCAGGAGTTCAGTGGGTACTATAAGAGAGCATTGTATCAACATCCTTGGTACCAGATTATTCAACATCTTACCAGAAGATATAAAAAACACTGCTGTGACAAGTCAAGAAGTCTTCAAGAGGAAACTGGAAAAGTATCTTCACCAGATGACAGATCAACCAGGCTGTGATGGGTATGTGGTCCAGCAGGCCACCAGCAGCAACAGCCTGGTTGACCAGGCAATCACCAGATGAGCCTAGCCCCAGGCTGGACTTGGGGGAGAAAAAAACTCTCGAAACTTATCAAAGGTATAGTATAGCCTCTCCTTCAATGTTCTGATACCCACACCTTGGCTGCCCTCTCTACATCCTCTCCTTCAATGTTCTGATACCCACATCTTGGCTGCCCTCTCTACATCCTTTCCTTCAGTGTTCTGATACCCACATCTTGGCTGTTCTCTTTTCATTTCACTTCGCCTTTAATGCTGACGTTCTTTGAGATTTCTTGACCAAGACTGATTTGTTACACCAACTTTGACCTTTCTAGTTAGTATATGAGCTCATCCTTCATACAATTTTTCAGTCATCCACTCCCCTCCATCTTGTAACAATGTATGACCCCTCAGATATTTAAGGCATTTTTCTGTGAATATAACAATGATAATAGATGTGCCAAGTAGTACAAAGGCGACACCCTTCGAATAACAACCAAAAAATCTTGGGTTTGAACCCAGGCTGACCAGACATTAACATGTTTTTATTCCTATTAAAAGTATTCAAGTGTAAGGTGAATGAATGCATGTGGTGCTGTATATATAATGATATTAATAAAAAATATGCTAGTAATGTATAGCTAGCTTTACCTGTGAATTTAACATTGCAGATACAATATGTTTCTGAAAACTTGGAAATTTTCTTGTACTTCATGTTTCATCAACACTTTTTTTAAAAACCCATAAAATATAGAAAATGTTGTAAACTTTAAGCATAAACATTTTCATTGTCTGGAGCATAATGCTAAAACAGTTTAAAAACTAAGTATTTCTGGAGCAAGTCATTTTAGCTTCTTACCATATTCCAAATACTCATTTGCTGCAATATCAGCCATCATTTCATCATGAGACACAAAGTAATAATTCTTTCCATTTTCTTCATCCTTTCGTGGACTTCGAGTAGTATCTGTAATATGAGAAATTGTTAGTGAGAGCAGCAGTAAGTAGTGGAGGATTGGGAGTTCAAGTATGATAAATGCAAAAGGGTCTTTAAACTGTACAAAACAAAATACTATAGTGTTAACCTCTATAGCATTTGGTCATTGAAAGATTGGAAGGATTTAAACGTGTTTCAGTGTGTTATAGATTGGCCCATTCTAAGATCTCTTTACTCCTGTGACTTTTGTCATAAAATTTTTGAGTCCAGTCAGTCATTATTCCTACCTATGACTATGAGCAATTGTAAATGATTGAAAAACACACACTCCCAAATCTAGAACTACAATGCTTCACATCTCAACTCTTCACTTAGGAAAGAGTTAAGGCTATCTGATTGGTTAATGATGAGGATTGGTTTGATTGGTTTTAGACAATGTTCAATTTCCTGTGCCCTGATTGGGTTCTGGAAAAAAGGCTCAAATTTGGAGTAAAAAGCTACTCTTATTGGATAGTAGAATGTTAGAGTTTACCCCTCTATCCGGCTTGATCTGTTTTATTTGAACTCTCCTGAAGAGAGAGTATGTACAGTGGACCCCCGGTTTTCGTTATTTTTTCGTTACAGAATGCTGTTCAAGTGCCATTACCAAACGAATTTATTCCCATAAGGAATAATGTAAAGTAGACTAGTCCTTTTAGACCCCCAAAAATACACTTACAAAAGCATTTAAAAAATGCACTTACATAAAAGGGCGAGTTTGGAGCAGGACGAACACCGGGGGTCCACTGTATATAATTTCACTATAACTAAGTGCTTGTGTTTAAAACTCTTAAAGAAGGTAGTATTCATTAGCACTTCCATGTTCATAGTGCAAAAATTTGTTTGGATTATACCCATATGTCAATTAAGATATTGGAAAAAAAGATTATATGGCATATTTTATGAAGTAAATTTTGTGAGATGAAATTATGTATAAAAGAATTAATGAAAAAAGTACAATACAGTGGACCCCCGGTTTATATACTGCTCCAAACTCGAACAATTATGTAAGTGTATTTTTGTAAGTGCTTTTGTAAGTTTATTTTTGGGGTCTAAAAGGACTAATCTAATTTACATTATTCCTTATGGGAACAAATTCATTTGGTAACGGCACGTGAACAGCATTCTGGAACGAATTAATTATGTAAACCAGGGTACCACTGTACTGTACTCTTCATATTGTCAAAGTAGTGGATGCTTGAAATACATTTAAAGGATTGTTGCAGAAATAAAGACATCCCAGTCCACTTATTGTAGAGAAGTAAAGCTAATCTGGCCCACTTTGCATCCAGTAGTAAGGACAATCCAGTCATTAGTGTGTACAGAAGTAGAGGTAATCTAATCTGATTACTGTACAGAAGTACACAAAAGATAATGGAGAGCTCTAAATTTACATATAGCTCATTGATGCATGAAGCATCTTCTGAGTATTTAGAAGCAAAGGCATGCCAGTATGGGTGTAATCTATATAAATTATAGGCTAGTCAACTAAAGTACTAATTTATAACTAAAATGAACAAACGACAACTAAATAATACCCAGAAAGCGACAATGAACTAGTGATGATGACAAAGAATTAAAACTAATTCTACCAGATAGAGGTATCTATTTTATCAGAAATTTTCCTATAAGAATGTTAAAAATAACTTTTTCCATCATAAAAAATATTTCCAATTTCAAAGTACAGTACAGTGTTGTTGTTTGATATCTTTATTATGCACCCCATACCCATCCTGTGGGCAGTAGTCAAAAGATTACAGAGGTACATAATGGGTCCAGGGACTGGACCCCAAAGTTTTGATAGCTGAGCAAGTTACAAAGGTAATGAACTCACAAGTTACAAAAGTAATGAACTCACAAACTACAAAGGTAATGAACTCACAAGCTACAAAGGTAATGAACTCAACATGCGGCAGTGGCAGCAGCGGCATCCGAGCTCCGTACTTTTCTCAACACCCCGAGTTTATCAATGCTCCTATGATGACCTAGCTGCAAGCAAAACTGCACTAACCAACGTAGCATGCAGAATGACCCAAGAATACCAGCAGTGAGACCTACAAACCAAATAAACTGACGATTAAAGGAAGACTGCCCCTCAAACCCAAAGCACCACAACGCTGCCAAACAAACGCGTACCAGCCTACAGCTTACAGCTTCTTCTTGCCGCACCAACTTCTCCGACTACTGTGTTAAAATGAGACATAACATCAGAAGGACCAATTCCAAAATCAACAAGAAAACACCAAGAAATCTACTAATCAACTTGTCTACCCAGGACGCTGGTACACCCTCCACCCCCCTCACCACCACCCAGGGTGACGCATCAACAACAAACATGGCTGCCTTCCCCACAAGCTCCCCCTTCACTGGCTTCACCCCAGATAATCTCTCAGATATGACGAATGATCCAGATACACTAAAGTCATAATTAATGAAAATATGGACCAACGTAAAGCACTTCTGCAACAAGATACCAGGATGACACAACTTGAAAACAAAATCCTCAGCCTTGAACAAAAGTTAACAACTGGAATGACTGATTTTGGCAAAACCCTCCAAACTGTCATTGATAGCCACACTGAACAAATAACATCTATAAACACAAAGGTTGAGGAAGCAGTAAAGGAGTGGAAGAACAACATGGATAACCAGTTTAATGACTACCTTGCACTACAAGAGGAAAAAACCGAGCAAGATAAGTTATCAGACGCAGTAATGGTGAACAGTCCATTCTTTCCCAGTGATATGACCCAAGCAAACAGTAAAGACATTACTATACAGATCATCAAAGATCAAATAAACATTAATGTACCAGAGACAGATATAAAAGAAGCAGGATTACTAGGCTCCCATGGTAGAAAAAGTGTTATGATTAGATTCACCATACATGACAGGAAAACAGATCTAATTAAATCATCTATTATAGCCAGGAAACAGATTTACATAAATGAATGCCTGACCAAAAAACGTCAGAACCTCTGGTACAGAATCAGAAAACTTAAGCGAGAGAATATTGATAAAATCCACCAATGTTTCACCCGTGATGGAAAAATTCTAGTGAAGAAAACAAGTGTAGGTCAGTTGTATACTATCACAAATGAGAATGAACTATCAAGATTCCTTAGGGATGCAAATACAGTGGACCCTCGGTTAACGAATACCCCGGAAATCGTGCAATTATGTAAGTATAATTTTGTAAGTTCTTGTAAGTGTATTTTTTGGGGGGCTGAAATAGACCTAACCTACGTGAAATTTTTCCTTAAGGGAGTAAATTCGTTGGTACT